>JAWZYV010006337.1:0-29131 GCA_038373885.1 Cheiracanthium punctorium | reverse complement strand
ACTTCGGAACACTTATTTGTCCCCTTTTTGAGAACACTTTTTGGGAACACATTGTAGAACACTTTTTGGAACCCGTTTCAGAGCACTTTTTGGAACACTTATTTTGTCCCCTTTTTGAGAACACTGTTTGGAACCCATTTCAGAATACTTTTTAGGACACTCATTTTGTCATTCTTTTTAGCACACTTTAAGGAAAGCTTTTAGGATTAGATTTGAGAACACTTTCTAAAAAGTAAGAGCAGGTGCGGCGGAAGTGACGTCATCAAGGGGCGCGGCCGCAATTGGCGTAAGGGGTGGAGTTAAGTTGTTTCTATCCTGGATGGTTGAGTTGTATTTTTTCTGGATTTGGAGTCTGCTATGTTTCGATTGGGACATTTTAGTTATTTCATTTAATTATTAATTAATTCATTTTAATGCTGCCATTTGTTATTGAATTTTTAGTGCTGCAATCTGGTGTTATGTTTAGGAACTACTTTTTAGTTTTGGAATTGGACTTAGAATTTTTTAGAGTTTGGAACTGATTTTAATGAATCATTGAATTTTAGTTCGTTCCTATAATTTAGTGCTGTCATTTGTTATTGAATTTTAGAATTAATTTGTGGACTTGGATTTTATTTTTTCTCACTTACCGGCAGCGGGATTCGAACCCCGAACCTCCCGATCTCGAGGCCAATGCTATACCGTTCAGGCTACTCGCTCATAGCAATATCGTTGTAACAAAGAAAGCAATGATTTCACCAGTGTTCCCAATCTGTACTCAAATGTGCTCCTAATATGTGTTCCCAATCTATTCTTAAGGTGTTCCCAATCTGTTCTCAAATGTGTTCCTAACTTTAGAGTAACAAATATCCTAAGCATAACACTTTCAGAACATTTTCGGAACACTTCCTTTATAAAGAATCACATTCGGAACGCATTTCAGAACACTTTTAGGTAACTGGAACACTTTTTTCCAATAAATGTGTTCCAAATGTGTTCCCAATGTGTGCTGGGAATTTGCAGTGTACTTTCCATTAGTTTACTATCAACAAATGACAAATGACAGAAGTCCAGTTGTGCGGAGAGGGACATAGTTAACCCAATTAGGTATTCTCAGTTCTCAGGGTTTACTCAGTTGGGTGGGCGGAAAAAAGCGCACCAGGAAAAAAGCGCCCCGGAAAAAAGCGCACCGGAAAAAAGCGCACAATATTGAAGGGGTTTATTTTTTGGATGTGTGTGTGTGGGGGGGGGGTGGCGCTTGAAATAAAAAATGTAAGGAAGGAGTGGGCATCCGAAAGAGCGCCTTTTGGTGAAGTGAATTTTTTTTAAGTATTTGATTTTTTTTTTTTTATCATTATTACACTAACATGCTTCATACTCTGAATGCCCCCCCCTCCCCCAATAGAAACCCCCACAACTGACGACTGGGTTGTCAAGGAGTTTGTCAAGGTCACGTTCACGTTTTTCCAAGAAGCACAAACAAAGAAATAGCCTCGGGAGAAGAGGGGAGAGACAGTGTGAAGGTGTATACTCTCTTTCTTCGTCGCGCGTTGATGAATGACGGATAACACATCCGGTCACTAAAACTCGGGGTTAAAACATCGGAATTCATCTACAGAATGGATGAAATCATTTTTATCAAAACAAATAGAGGAAAATCTATGGCAGTGCTGAAATGATTGGTGGTGGTGGGGGGGGGGGCACGTATCTCCCTATGCTCCCCCCAATTTCGTACCAAAATCAGTTAAACAGTAATTTGTTTAAAAATTTAAAACAAACAGCGTAACAATCTGTGTGTGTGTGGGGGGGGGGGCACGTTCCCTTCTCCAAACTTCGTTTCAAAGTCTTTTTTTTTTTTTTAAACATTTTTAACGGGTCATTTTAACTCTTTCATTTAAAATGCGAAAAGGAACTCCAGTCTGTGTCTTGACAAAATATTTTTTTTTTAAAGTTCACTGTCAAGGTTGCTTAATTTAAACAGGGTTATTTTTTAAGCCCTTGGTTTAAACAATTTTTCTGATTTCCAATCTGCTGTACTGGTTTAAAATTATTTCTAAATATTAGGGTTTCTTTGAAATATTTATTTATTTATATTTTATTTTTCAATGGGATACAATATATTTTATGTAAAAAAAAAAGTTTTATTTGGTGAACGAAAGTTAATAACATTTCCCTTTTCTTAATTGAGGTTTTCTCACAGTTTTACATCAAGTTATAATAACTGTTTTAGTAGATATTTTTTCTTCTTGCTGTATTTTTTTCATATATGAAGTTCAATATTCCATAATTCATCCATTTAATTTTCTATATATCGTCATTCTTGCTTATTTCAGCAAGTTATTTTTTTAAGTTTATCTTAAAAGTTTAATGAGTTTTGTAAAGTAGAGAAAGAGCTTTAGAAGATAAAAATTTAATTTATAAAGCTTAAAAAAAGTATTTTGAACTTTTACATTATAGTTTAAATACTTTTTACTAATTTCATGACAATTTGGCAAACTGCTGAAGTGTATAGCTCTAGGGTTCCTGCCTACCGCGCGGCTGTTTCCTCCAGACCCGTCAGAACCTCTCAAAAGTCCATTGCCCAAGGCATACCCTAATTAAGCAGACATCCTTCATGTAGATCTGTCTTAACCGCAAAATAAAAATAACTTTCTTGATAATTTACACTGGAAGTAATAATTTTAATATTTTAAATATTAAATAAAAATCATAATCACTTTCAATCCCTATTATAGGTGGTCCCTAAAGAACACTGACCTAGGATTTTCTTCTTTATAAATTGACCTTATAGAATTAATTTTAAAGTTATTTTATTGCTGCGAATTAAAATTTTCAGGAGATTAAATGTAAACAAATACAAACTTTTAATTTTTATAAAGCCCTCTTACAAAAATTCCCAATAACTAAAATATGCCTGTATACATTAATGAGGTGATGTAGAAAGCTTCAGTTTTCTCATAAAAAGGCTTGCATATATATTTAATCAAAGTTGGTGAGGGGGAATAAGCTTTGCAATACTAATAATGGAAAAATATAATTATTAAAACTATTCCAACAAAACTAATTAAAAATTAATTTTAATTACAGTTATATATAGCCGATATTTTACATTTTCAGAAATGAGTTTTAAATAATTTTTAGCCAGTTTACTTTATGAAGGGTTTTTTTTAGAATTTAGAAATGAAAATTCGTTTAAAAACAGTACACTTACACTAACATTTTATTTAAAAAGTTTGTTTTAAGGAAGTTTTTTAAATTGACTTATTAATACCATAATTTAATTCTGAAAAAAAAGTATGTCTAAAATAAAATTAGTAATATTTAAATTAAATACTTTCAAAAATAAAAATATTTATATGTAAATATACTATATACTTATAAATCATTCAGTCTAAGAATTATTATTTAAAACCAAAGAGTTAACAAGATAAATTACCATGAATCAGAATAAACTCTTGCTCTTATAAAACGAAAACCAGTAATAATAAGCCATAGCTGATTACAAATCAGACTGAATGTGATAACATATTACAGAGAACGTGCATGTTAAATCTGTGGAGTCTTAGATTCTTAGGGTTGCCTGTTAGGTGAGAGATAGTACTTAAATTTTTCGAAACTGCTGTAATTTGTTACTGAATCACTGGTTCTGGACTTTTCTTAAGAATACAAACAAATTGAACAATCAGTTTATGTATAAAAAAAGAAATTAGTATTATTGTTCTTATTACTCCTCTTTTTATTTTCTATTTATTTTTTAATCTGGAACAAAGAGTTTTTGTAGAGTCTGTAGGGTCTTCTGTAGAGTGTAGGACAGTAGCGGATCCAGAAATTTTTTTGGGGAAGGGCTAAATTTCGAAAAAAGCTTATTTCACCCAAACAAAATGTTCAATAAAGCAAAATTTTAGTCTAAAGTAATGTGAAACATTTTGGGAGGGGCTAAGTTAAAAAAAAAGATAATTTTATTTACTTAAAATGTATAATAAAGCAACCCCTTAGCAATCTCTTTTTTTGGGGGGGGGCTGAAGCCCCCTAGACCCGCTACTGCTTGTTTCTCACATTTTTTTAATTCAGCCCCCCCCTCTTCTTTTCACAAAATACAAACCAATTCAATATTGTGCGCTTTTTTCCGGGTGCGCTTTTTTCCGGGTGCGCTTTTTTCCGGGTGCGCTTTTTTCAGGTGCGTTTTTTTCCGGTGCGCTTTTTTCCGTGATTCACTGAGTTGTCATGTCAGTATAGCACTTGGTTACCTGCTCGGTCGTCTGGATATCTTTTGCACGTGAGATTGCGGGGAATACTCGTTCTTTCTGTTTCAAAGGGGATACTTTGCTAACGATGTTCATCTTTAAACATGAATAGAAAACGTCCATCCGGAGCTTATTTCAGAAAGCAAAAGAAAGTTAGAGGAAAAAATGAGGGAAAGCGTGAGTAAATTTTTAAAACAAAATTATAATGAAGATAACCACTGTGAATCGGCGACTCCAGATGCTAGCAGCCAGACATTTGGTATGTTCAAAGTTCAAATACTGTACTGTTTTTAAATCTTTAATTGTGCAATTAAATTTTCATGAGCCATGAAGTATCGATTAAAAAGTTTTATTTTCAGTTCTTATTTATTATTATAATTGATTAAATGATTTTACTTGCATTATTATGACTTATTTGAAAGATTAGCTTTTTTGTCGACAAGTCGAATGTATTTTAAAAACTAAGACTGTTATAATGTAAACACAGTTTAAAAGGTGATTGAAGTTCATAATCATACTTTTTTAAAATGTTTTGAGGTTATTTATTTTTATTTTATAAAAAATACCCAAATTTGCGTTATCACATGACATACTTTTTTTAATGAATGAGTACCTGTAGAATATTGTATTTGAAACACTTAAAACAGAGAGAAGAGGTTGCGATCAATATACGCACATTGGACATTCCTTTAAACATACAAGTACAACAGCATCTAATTTCATAAAGCTTCAAACATTTCAATAATACATAAATATTGTCTATTTCATAATCTAAAACACATATAAAACAAATATTCACTAAAGATTTTTCATAAAGGTATATTTTTGGTAATAAGAAATGAAAAAAATATAATATGAGAATAATATAAGAAATGAAAAAAATATGAGATAATATAAGAAATGAAAAAAATATATATAAAAAAGCAATATCTACTTGGTGTATTACTACTCTAGGAAAATTATTTTTAAACAAATGAAAATTCTAATAAGAAAGATGAAATGAATCATGTTCAAACGATGATTCCTGAGACTAGCAACAAGATATGTTTATTTGTATGTGGATTAAGTCCCATTGACTGCACTAGGGTCCTTGGCCTGTAGGAGGGATGCTCACCGTGGGGACTTTCTAAGGGATTCTAGCCCGTATTCAAGCGAGGTTGCAAGCGAGCGAAAACCATGCAAGGGGTAAGTTCAAAAACTAAGCGTGTACATGTACAATTGTTCAATTACATTTCTATAACCATTACAGCATAGCATGAATTTTTACTTTAAATTCTTATAATTTTTTAATTAAATAAATGGATTTTATTTGCATTATTATGAGCCATTTGTATTTATTTTTTAAATATTTACTACATGTTTAAATGCACCAATGTAAATTGTTATGACGCTAACTTCGTTTAAAAACTGATTTCATTTGAGTTTATACTTTATTTACTTACACTTTATTAAAATTATTTTTTTTTCAGAGAATATTTCTTTATTTTTTATTCATTGTTTTATTCATGTTGTAAATAATGTATGCATATGTCTTTGAAAAATCAAGTGGAATAGTATATAATGTCATAACGATTCAAACATCTCAATATCATGTAAATATAGTCTAATTAATAACCTAATATAAGTGGAATGGAAAATTAATATTCAGTAAAACAATATCAAACGAGTAGATTTCATTTTTTCTTCGATAACGAAAGTAAAGCTACTGTATCTACTTATTACTGTAGGAAACTTTTTGAATGAACATTGTAATAAGAAAAGTGAAATAAACCATTTTCATTTAGCGATTCCCGAGACTAGCAGCCAAACATTTGGTAAGTTCAAAGATTACATGTTTACATCTAAAATTTTGCCATTAAATTTCAATGAATATTAAAGCATAGCACGAATTTTAATATTTAATTGTGAAAATCCTTTTACTCTAGTAGTGTGGATTTTATTTTCATTATTATGAGTCATCTCAAAAATTATATTAATTGTATAATTATATCAATTAATAATTTTCAAATAGATTCGTGATTCTTAATATTGAGAGAAAATAATAAGGACGCTTTATCTTTTAATATTTTGCAAACTTTTAACAGTACATAAATTTCATAAAATTTAAAAATACATACTTCAATTTTATTAAATTACTTTTAGCGCTTTTCTGATCACGGGGCAGGGAAGTGGTAAGGGAAGCAGTTGAAAGGAGGGGTGGGGGGTTGGGGGGGCGTAAAACATCTTACATATGAAGGGGCGTAAAACCATCTGTCATATGAAGGGGCGTAAAATCAGTTCTCGCCTACGCCTGTAAAATGCCTAAAACCGGCCCTGGCTTTGGAAAACAATTAAACCATTATTTATTCAATGAAATTATCACATGATGTGCTCAATATGCGAACCACCAGATGCAGCCACATGCTGAAAACTTAAAACAGCATGGTCCACCGTCGCATTTAAAATCTCTGGTGTAGCACACCTCATCTGGAATTTTGATAAGCTGTAAATGATGTTTTTACTGTTTATATGCCTCTTAGAATGTCAATATGCTCTGTCTATCGGTTTTGGAAGTTATATATGCCACCGGTGAGGTTGGAAATACGGTACAGCGCCATCTATTGGGTGAAAATTGCGATTTTCTTTTTTGCATATTTGACTTGCGCATGTTCTGAAACGTGTAGATACCAAATTTCACTGGAATATTCCCGGTAGTTTTCTCTCCAGCACCCCTTGAACACTTGCAGTTTAATTATGGCCACCCTGTACATTATAGGTCACGGTCATATGGCCTGCATAGATTTTCATGTTTGTACAGCTGATAGCTGGGTCAAAGATTATAAAAAAAGATTCTTATATATTACAGCCAGTGATTGCAAATCATTTAAAATACGCTAGTGTATAAGGTGTCTACAGCGCTAGTGTCTACATTCGAATATGCTCTAATTGTGCATGGATAGTATAGATCACCGTCACACAACTTGTATAGATTTTGGTATGTATAGAACATGCAGTTTTCTACAGGACTAAATTAAAGAATTCTCATGTATTATGATCTCGTGTTCAGAAAGTCGAGTGGTGTCACTCCAGATATTTCTCCTTTTCCCTCCTTTTATAACGTATGAATAAATTGCTGCTTTACCGGAGAGGTGATTCTTCTGTGAATGCTTGATGACAAATTTTTATTAGTATATCAACACTGGCGTTGTGGATAGAAAAGTCTAGTGTTCACATTAATAGATCCAGGAACTGTATGTTCTGTAATCAATTTACATTCTTGCTGACAACTGCGCGATACTTATAGTAAATGTTGCTCTAAATACTCTTACAAAACGTATCAAATATTTTAATTATCACTTTAATAGTGTTCCGAAAATCATAAAGTGGGTGAAAGTTAAAATTGTCTAACAAGCTCGAAAAGTGAATATAACGCTTTATTTGACGCATCGAAGCATTAATATCTGACATAAAATACAGTATTTAATAGAATATGCAATAGCAAATTATTAATTACCACAGCAATAACTCCATTCAAATCGCAATGTATATCGAATTGCTCTGCTCTCGATATTCACATTCTGTCTCAACTTATCAGAACAAGAGAAACTCTCCTATTTATAGACATTAGACATCCAAGCACGTCGTGACGTCATATTTATCGATTTTTCTCGTAACATCTTTCCTAATTAAGATACAACACTATTTTCAAGAACTTCCTTTTGGTCTCTTAAACGGCCGTCAAGTTTGTCGTCAAGATCAAGGAGTGACATACTCCTTTCACTTGCAGGAATGCCTGTGCAACTCTTTTTCTAGCAACACGCACTGGTGCGGGAAAACACCGTTATAATCTTGTAACACTGCTTCCTCTCTTCAAAGACTGGCGACTCGGCAGTCTAATCACATAACACTATGATCAGTAGCCCGATATTGGGAGAACCGGTTTATGTGGATGACTTTTCGGTTTGGCATTGGACGACCTCTTCACTCTTTCGACAGGGTAGTTTATTTAAAGCATCACCCATAAGAGTTTCAACATAATTCCAGATGACTGTAGCATAGTTAATACAAAAACCACTTGAACTAAAATTTATAATCAGCATTTTTCGTGACCCCTCTCAATTACCTTAAAGGGCTTTTTTAAGCTTCGTACATCATGCGTTTAATAAAATCAAGTGCTTTAATGTTCGTATTTTTCAGGTACTCCATAGTGTTCGCATGCATCAAATATGAGCGTCTGCCTGAAGAGAATCTTCCGTACTCTAAAAGCAAAACGTTGCGCATGTCTGAAATTTATTCTATTTTGCATTTGTTTGTCTGGTTTTGCGTATCAGGCAATGGAATTCATGAGACACTATTGGACTTATCCAATTGTTATGGATGTCATGATAGAGAAAACCAAAAATTTCATTCTGCCTGCTCTAACATTCTGTAATGCCAATAGGTAAGAACAATTTCTTCTTGTTGGAAATTTCTTCAGTTTTCCAATTTCATTTTTACTTCCTTGTACGAAGTAAGAGGAAGTATGGCGATCGCGAAAAATTTCGGTAATCAGATTTTGCTGAATTTAATTTTGACTATCTCTAAATTTACTTTGATGAGTTCTTGCATGACATCTCAACGTACGCATGCATGTATATGCGTATGTATGCATGCACGATTTATTTTGAACAACCGCGGGTCCATTTTGACTAGTTTTTTCATGACGTCTATACATACGTTTGTGCGTACATATGTATGTGAGTAACTCGTAGAAATCTTGAACTATCAGCCGTAGAATGCTGAAATTTTACATTTAGGACTGTTGTAACATCTAGTTTTTAACTGCAATCGAATGAGTTTTTTGTTTTCCGGGTCACCGAAAGGATTTTCGATAGATTAAAGTTTATGGACAGGTTCAATATATTATGGTTACAAAAGTCTGCAGACTGTTATTATTTAGATCATGGCCAACATCTCGCAAGCCGTCGCCAATCTTAGAAAATTTAAAGGGTATGTCACTAAATTTGGCGCTAAAATAAGATTTTAAAACTGATTAGCATTTGGAAAAGAAGCTCCATCTTGTGCTACTGTATTCAGATAGTTTACAGAATTTCGTAGTGGTCAAAGTTCTCTCCCCTAAGGTAGGGTGACTAGATTTCGAGATAAAAAAATGCAGGGCATCATTGCAATTACGAGGGAGAACGGGGAAGAGGGGGAATAGACAACTTTGCATTGGCTGATAACAAGAAATAATCATTGAATTAATCACTATCATTTAAGCAACTACCATTCTGCTAACACCAGTGGCGTAGCCAGAAATATTTCATGGGAGGGGTTACGACTACTGCAACTCACATATATGTGTACGTGTATATGATAATGGGAGTGAAGAATATTCCTTTTGTATGGCAAAATATCCTCATGGGGGGTGGTTGTGACCCCCTAACCCCTTGGCTACGCCACTGGCTCATATGTGTGCCACTACAATGGTTATCACTTGGAGGCATCGCTTTTTCCGCCCGTTATGCTCAATCTAGCTTTTCCTACATATCTATGAGTGTAACTAGAAATAATTTTCTAAAACGATGACTTGGCAGCACTTTATAAAAAGAGTATTGAATATAACAAATTATCGATGTCAAAACATCCAAATTATTCATTTTGAGATATCGGTATATCGATACCTATAGATGAATTGTGTTCATTTTCTCTACAAACGATGAGTGACACAGAATGCCAAAATTAAGACATTCTTACGTTTTTGGTACGTAATGAAGTTTGCAGGACAAGACGTGAAAAAAAAGGACGGTCCTGCGAAATGCAGGACGTCTGGTCACCCTACTCTAAGAGCAAATAGGAAGATTCCTGTCAGCTATAGTACCAGAAAATGTGTCGGTCATACGAAAAATGTTAAACGATTATAATTGCTGCACTGACCAAATGATACAGGAGGAGCTTAACATTGGATCCGCAGTTAGCCTTGAAATCTGCAAACCTCAATACTATTAAGTTTCGTATCTTGGTTTCAAATAAAATGAGTTTGAATGAAGTGCATCAAAAATTTGTTTGCACGTCACTAAAAAGACTTCCAATACATTAAGGTCTATGACAATAAAAACCTATGGAAAGTCATTGTTTGGGATACGCCTGAAATCTCGCCAACTGTCAATAAGCTAGGAGAATTAGAGCGAAATATCCTTAAATTTGAAGACAAAAAAAGTTTCAAAAACTGAACCCAGCTTGACGATAGCTCTTTATTTGGAGAAAAATAGCAAAACTTAATATTATATTGAATTATCGTACCTGAATTTCAAATTAAATAAATTTGAATGAAGTGCATCAAAAATTTATATAATGTAAAAGGCGTACAACGTAGTCGTGTGGTGTCCTCATCAGATTTTTCAATTACATTTGCTTCCATTTACTCCACAATGACATCAAGTACATTTTCACGGTACTTTTCTCCCTAAGCATACAGCGGAGCAAGTTTTGCAAGCAGTATCCTCGTAAGTGTGAATTACAGAAGAAAAGCAGCGAAATTTGTACAAAGTATCCTGACTACTGTGAAGACAACAGTAACCAGTCTTTGGTAAGTGCTATTCATTAATATTACATTCCCATTCTCACAGTTAAAAATAATCTGAAAGTTTACGGCAATTCGAGATTTTAACCTTGTTATGCAGGCCAATGTCCGTTTACCCCAGCAACAGTAAAATTCCGTTAAAAATAGGGAAAGGTTTTGACTTTCCGCAATTTCAGGTAGAAAACGTAAATTTTCTTTTTTAACACTTTCGAATAAGGTTGAAAAATGTTTATGATTCCGATTTGTCTGTCTGTCCGTCTGTCCATCCGTCCATGTTCTAACTCCTGTAAATATACACCGATTACTATGAAAATACTTGTTATTTCTATGTACTGTACAGCTGCGGAAAAAAAGGCCCACTTGTACATTTTTCGGCCGTCGTTCGTCGCACAGCAAAGTTACATATACCAATCGTTTACGATTGACGCACACTTTAATTTGCTATGCATAAAAATTGCATAAGGGGCCATCTACATATTAAAATTTGCACCAACTTTTTTTTCTTATAGCAACCCCTAGATTTCCCTTCATATTTCAAAAATTTAGCTCATTTTAACCCCGGACACCAATTTTCAATAAATTTGGACAGAAAATGAGTTAGTTATGAGCATCCAAAATCCCCCTCCCCCTATGTTAAAATATTTTTTCATACTTCAATTCATATCTCATATAATATTGGTAGTAAGAAGCTGATTTTTATTCGTACTATTAGAACTAAACGACCCAAACATAATTTAATGTTATTATGATTTTTAATAAATCATTAATATGAATTATGAATTATTAAATTAATATTCAAAAAAATTATGAATAGCGACCTAGCCAAATTTCGATGGAAATAGATGCAGAAATTAATATTACATGGCTGTGCAAAATTTCAAATTTTTACGTTCAGTAGTTTAATTTATATTAAATAAAATGTGTTATTTTCACGAGTTAAGGGACCATATATAAATTTATTAAGTGAAAATTTTTTGAAAATTTCATAAAATAATTGTAAATTAGATTTATTTTGTGCAAAAACACAGTAAAAGATACCAAATTTTGAAGCAAATAAATTAGCGGTTTTTACAGTTTGTTGGTGATTCTATAAAGCGTGTATTGTTGCGTCCGCTACCATATTCCCCCAAATAAAATATTTTCCAGCTATAGAATTAGATGCAGTAGATGTATGTCTTCTAATACAACGTCCTATTTCTGAAAAACTAACATCCTCAACTTTCCAGGCATGAATGTGGTCTTTTTTAATATCGGAAACATTAGGTCTTTGGAATTCCCCATACTTTATCAAACATTCAAAATCACGTTTTTCTGTAAAAAAATTTTCATCTAACTATAAATTAAAATACCGCCAAAAGTCTTAAGAATATTGCACATTGCAGGCAAATGAAGAAGAAAGTGAAATAACAAACACAGTGAAAATATTGGGTCGGCAAAAAAGTAATTGCGTTTTTTACGTGAAATTCAAACAAATAAATTTTCAATCATGAAACCATTCTTTAAGTTCGACCATAGCTGAGTCGAGCAATATTCATGCTTGTAGTCAGAAGAGCAGGGAGCAGCCTCTAACTCCTGCCAACATTTCAGCTGTCTAAGAGAAACATCAAGGGAAACACTGAATAACAATTTCAAAATTACAAAGATTTTCAAAATCCTTAGCAGTCATTTTGCATTTTCCCCTTAAATCATGTGTACGAACCAAGGAAGTTATGAACTCACGGGTCATTTGGACCACAGACTAAATATTCTATTCTACCCTTGATATTCTCAGTACAAAAAACTTTAAGAGAGATGGGAACAATATTTTCCTTGAAAATAATATTAATTTCTTTTAATTCTCGCGAGCGAATTAAATGAAAGGCGAAAAGTTCGGAACCTACAAATAGCGTTTTTCAATTTGCAGAAAGTCCCTTAAAAACGCGCAAAAATGAATTCGCAAGATCTCCGGAAATTATCGTAGAAAATTGGTGAAAATTTATATTTAGGGTAATTTGAAGGTTTTCTTTCGTTTAATAAAGTCAAAATATGGGGTTGCTATTGAGAAAAACGAAGTTGATGCAGAATTAAATATGAAGACGGCCCCTTATGCAAATTAAATTAATAGTAAATTAAAGCACGCGTTATTTGCAAACGAATGGTATATATAACTTTGCTATACGACGATCGATGGCGAAATAAAGAGCAAGTGGGCCTTTTTTTTCCGCAGCTGTACCATGTACTCTATTGAAAATAGTGTATGTAGAAATTATAGTTCGTCTAAAGGAGCACCCCAAAGAATTCCATTATATTACGCTGTATGGGCAGTCATACTTTAAAGCGCATTTTAGAGATATTCGGATATTACAAATGAAACAAAATTTTTATATGTTATTGAGGATTACGGGATAAGGCTCTCCATTGAAAACATACTGTGTATCAGCACAGTACTATCCTACTATTTAATTAGCTTATGATTCGACGACGATCGCTTGCTTTCCTCAAAAGGTTCACCAAAAGTCGCCAATATTGGCAATTTTTGCGATAAATCGCCAAATATGGTGCGAAAAAATATTTAAAAAATGAACCCGACTCGGCAATATTTTCACTATTTGACAAGAAATCGAAAAATACCTAATGTATTATTAAAGAATAAACGATTTGAATGGGAATTTTGAAAATTCGTTACAGCGCTCTAATTTAACCGATGTAGTATATTCCTTTGTGGTTATGAAAAGCTACGCAAGGGCTAACTGCCTAGGAGGGGGGGGGGCATTGTCGGAGGAATTTTTAAGTCGTTCTAACGCATTGACCGATTTGCGTGCAAAAAAAAAAAAAAATTGCAAACTTTGATTTTTTATCGCATGGAATATTAACTTTAGACTGCTAGCCCTTAAAAGAATAAATTCCTAGCTGCCCGTGTTCGTGCGGTACCGTTATGTTGTGTAAGATGAATAGTTACATTCTTAACTTCCCAACAAGATTGTGAGGTTTTTATGATTTTGGTTCATCTGTCTGTTCTTCTGTCCGCCCGTCCGTAATCTAACAGTAAGGCGACCATATTTCTAAATAGTATTTTGGGGACAAATGAAACATCGTCCTCGAATCCAAGGAAAACTTGGGGACACTAAGAAAATATTTTTGGGGACTTATTCGAGGACACAGCATATTACCATGTATAACCTGTATACCCATACTTTAAATTTTGACTGACTTTGATACTTAAAAATGAACTCCAATTAGTTTTTTATATCAATTGTGTATTATGATTTCTAATAAATTAATGGAAGTTTTTCATTCATTTATAAATATTTATTTAAATCAGAAATATGAAAGGAACACCATGTTGAAATATTGTGATTTATTCAAAATTTAACTTTTGGCATAGTATTTGTATTTTTCAGAAGACATTACTTTTTACATTGGCTCATTTTGTAATAATTTTTCATGAAACTTTGTACACCCTCTAAAAAAGTATTCGAGTGCAAGAAAAATTTCCTCCGTCAATTTTATATTTAAACCATTATTCTTCGTGAAAAGTGATTAATCATTGACAAAACTGAAATGGGAAATTTGGCTCATAGTCAAATACTTTATTGAATGTCTGTACACGCTACACACACAATAACAATAAACGTTTTCAGAGATCGAATTTTATTGTTTCTCTGAGTAGAAGGCGATTTTATTTTTTTTTCTTCAGTTTTATTGAAAGAAATAAACTAAAGGGAAACTTTCAGGGAAAAAGTACAAATCTTTAAATTTTGGGAAATTTTCGCGTCCCTAAGAAGTCAAAATATTTTTCGAGACAAAATGAAGAAAAGACCTATATTGGGGGACTGTCTTCGAATTTCGAGGATGTATGGTCACCTTATCTAACAGCCTTAAATATACATCGATTAGATATTTATACATTAAATCCCGTTAAAGAAGTTCCCGCTTAAAAAGTTGATATTTTCGGGTCACAGCTTTTTGCTATTCTTACAATATTAAAATAACCCGTTTGAAAAGTTTCGCTCCACACAATTTCCCGCGTAAGAAGTGCTTACAATGGATGAAATTAAATTATGTGATCACCGATTGATGATAATTAAAGTATTTCTTTGTTTTATTGTTTTCAAGAGAAAGTAAATTTGCATGTGAAAATCAAGAACTCATATTTGTAGTGCCTTAACTACTAAACAATCTATTTAATCTAATAGCATTTGTATAATAGCAGATCATGCATTACTTGTGTGAATATTTCCCACTGTGTAACTCTGTTGTATTTTGATGGCAAAAGAAACCATTATTAAAAAAAAAATTCTTTTAACGTTAATAAACCAAAGAGATAAATTCTTTAAAACATTTATAAAACACAGACATTACCACTCCCCCTCTGTTTCAATTAAGTCCCAGTTTAATGGAAGATTTATATTGTTACGAATTTTCGGCGTAACCCGCTGTTCTGGGGCTTAAAATAGTTCAAAATTCGTATTCTACGCTTCAAATTGTTAAATTGTGGTTTATGTTGCATCAAAATCGGTCAACTAGAACCGGAGATACGGGGATTTCGGTTTGCCCATTGTTTTTCTATGGCAGTTCTAGAAATATAGAGAAATATGGGTCCTAGGCCATCTCTAACTTCATATTGGGGACTCATTTTTGGCGCCAAATTTGGCGACCAGTCGGGCCTGAAAGTAGGTTTTTCTGCATTAAAATCACATTATAGGCTAATGATTGAGCTATATTTCTATGACGTAATCAAAGTCCGCGCTTTAAGGGGTACCGTCGAGAAATTTCTAGTAGTATCTGCGACAAGTATAAAAAGGAACCGGGCTGCCCCGATCAGGTCAATGTGAAGTGAGATCACGTCGGTTGTGGATCAAGCTGCCGATGTGTACGGCACTTTGCTCTGTGATAGAAGCGGTGTTTTCGCGCTTGTTTATGAAGCTTTGAGTTTAAGTGATGTGTTTAAATACTTCATTGCTGTGTCTTAAGGTATTGTGTATGATATCCCTTGCATATTTCCATTGAATTTTGCCTGAGGAAGTGTTTTATTATGTGTGAGAATTACAGCATTTCTGAGAGCTTCGGTACTGAGTGGACTGTTTTAAACGAGCTATTGGGCGCTAGTGCCTGTGATTTTTGTACAGTTGATTGTTCGACTAAATTCTAGAAGCAATAAAGTTGTGTTTCATCCTGACAAATGGACTTTTTACAAGAACTTTCTACACCAACTGGACTTTAGCACGACGAACCCGGGAAACAAGCAGAGTATTCTGTAGCAATACATTTGCATACACATATTTATTTATAATATACAAGGAATTAAAATAATACTGCAAAACAAATTAGAGCTCAGTATTCAATTAAGTATTCACAGCCCTCATCTTCTACAAAACAAAAGAAATTTATTCCAAGTATGAAGTTAAAATATTATACTGAGGGTCGTTTTATTGTGGGATCATCTTTGCAGGTTCGTACTTACAGGGGTCGTTTTTTTCCCCTACATTCACCAAAACTTTATTGGCATCCGCACTGAAATATTGTGAAATTCTAGCTAAGAAGAAGGTTGAGTAGGGTTCTCTCAAATGCAGCATTACTAATACACTGTACCTGAGTGCTTTCATTGTCAGGTATGAATAAAATCGGAAATAAACATTATCAGGTATAAATAATAAACTGTAGTACTTACATTATTAGGCATAAGTAAAATCCTAGGTGTAAAATTCCGGGTTGTACCACTTTAAACAAAACAATTACCGTATTACTCCAAAAAGATTAGAAAATTGTTCTCAAAAATGTAATAAAATTCACACGATTTACGATTGGTTTGAAAGCTTTCACAATCATGCAGAAAAAAATATAGAAAACAATGTTAGCTACTTTAAAAAACCGAAAATTCATTCTTTCCTTGATTTTAAGCTATATGGTTTCCATTTTTAAATCAAAAATTTTTTAATTTCCTTTCAAAGTTATACTGTAAGCCCTTTATGAACAATGGACCTATAAAAATTAAGAAGCAAACAAGAAAAAATGCTAAACATACCCAATTTTGCAGTATTTCCCTAAACAGTATTCCCCTAAACATAATGTATGTAAGGTAACAATTAGGTGCACATTTGAAGGCAATTTTTGTGATTGAGAATTTATTTTAAAAGTTGCATGAAACATACAGATTAACTGTGAATATTAGTTTATAGTGCAGTTAGTTGAGAAGTATTATTAATTTTTGGAGTGTTTAGCATCATTAGTTTTTTTAAGGTGTCTAAAAATCGTGTAACACCTATTGTTTTACAAAAGGAGCGCCCTTAAAAATCTGAAAATCCATCCACCTACATGTCTTACCAAAAGAGTGTCCGTTCTTTAATTTCAAGAATTCGAGTTACACCCTCCAAAAAAAGTATTCGAGCAAGAGAGAAATTTCCTATTTTAGATTTGCGAATAATAATTGAGTTTTTGAAAAACGCACAACTTGATAGAAATATGAAAGTCATATTTATGCATAGCCTAATTCATATTCTATGATAAATAATTTTTAATATACGAAACCAACGTAGGAAATTTCTCTCTTGCTCGAATACTTTTTCTGGAGGGTATACATATCCTAAATGATATTGGCGTCATTTTGATGCCACAAACTTAAAAATGCATTGGAAACCCAATTAGGCTGAAAGGCTCTGACGCACAAATTACGCAATCTTCCTCTGTATAATAATAATAAAGTGAATGTTTGTATCTATCTGCACGTGTGGTGACCAACCAGACAAATATACAGCACGCAAATTTGAACATATAAGTGCACGAGTTCGAGAATACGCACCTGAGTCTCACTCTGGTGCTCATTATCGAACTTTAAAATTTTAATTATTTTTTAATTATATATTAAAAACCGTTGTAAAATATTTTTTCTTCTAGATTCCCAAGTTGAAGGTTTTCAAGGGATATAACCGATATAGTATCACCGTTAAAGATTTAGTGAATTTAGGACAAAGTGTTGATAGCTTTATAGAGAATCAGTAAGTGCTAAATTTACTTTTAATGACATTACATTTTTATTACTCTTTCAGGCTTTTAAGACTCTATTTGGAAGATTACTAGAAGATGTTCAAAGCAAGAACAACATTTTTGTGCATTTAAGCATCTTTCAAGAGTAATTGACCACATTCCACTAACACTGCGAAACGACTAAATTCGTCAAACCAAAATTATTTTTTAAAAACCTGTTGAAAATCATTCATTCATTAAACACAAACAGTAAGTGTTTCATCTTCGAATCTGCTACTGTAAAATCAGAGACAAAATAATGTATACATGCACACATATATATTATGAAAAAAGGAAGAAAAAGTGGAACCAGTGCGACAGTTTGAGCGCTAAGTATCATTATAAATAAGCTGTATAGACCTATGTTTATGGTTCTCAGTTTTCTATCTTTCCACTTGAATTTTATATTTGGATTTTACATTGTTTTTGAGATTTTTAACTTTGAAGTGAGTACGTTAACTTGCTAGACACCCATATGAGCCGCCCGAGCATATCCGCGACAGCTAGAAAGCAGACAAGCAGATAACAAGAAATCATAAACATTTTTCAGCTTCATTGCAAAGCCTTTATAATGCCATTCAAATATACTTGAATGCTTTCGCGTGAACCTGTAAAAGAGCTCTAAATCTAACACACAATTCAAAACCATACAGACACCATAAAAACCATACAGACAGAACTAACACACAATGTCAAAACCATAAATAAAGTTCATAACTACTGCGACATTTATAGAACACGAACAGACGGATCAATGATAAGACAGTAGGCAGATAGACGAACTGCAAAAGACAAACCGGAATTTAAACACTTTTCAACCTTGTTGATAAAGTGTCATTTTAGGAGCATTTTCATTTTTGAAATCACTTTTATCCGTTAAGTTTTGTCGAATTTGAGTAGTGCCTATTAAATTTTATAAAAAATATTTTCTGCTAATTAAGCTTCTTTCTAATTTTTTTCTTTAATGCAGGTCTTACATTGAAATTTTTAGAATTCAGGGGCCATACATTTATAAAGCGGATGGGCTCGAAGAAGCTTTATTGTGCTACTCAATAGATTCCAGAGTGGATGAGGACGTCGCACCAAACCTAGGGTTTTTACGTATGTATGACATAATGCGTGCTCTCTATTTCTTTGTTTATCCGTCAGTTTTGTTCTCGTTCCATTATCCGTTAAACCAATGCAGTTAACTTTTGAGTTATTATTTTGAATTTATTCTTTTGAGTTTTTATTTTGAGTTTTCATCTTATTATTTAACTTTTTTAAATAATAAGATGAAAAAGGCCCCGTATATTGTTATTTACATGTAGGCTATATGGAAAAAAGTATGATCTCAAAGGGAGTCTGGAGGTTTAATGACGTACAGACAAAAGAAGAATATCGCTTAACTTCGAAAAATGTGCCAATCAATGTAGATATTCATTTTTATTTGAGATCTACTTCTACACACTAAAACAGAATATAAGTTTTAAAAGATAATATCAATCCTATATTTTTATCTGATGTTTAAAATTAGCATGTCAAAACATCGCCCAACATACAAATATTCATTCATTCTCACGACATAGTGTAGGAATTATAAAGCATTGGAAAAGGACCTCTTTAATTTTAAAAAGATATTTTGACGTCTTCGCTATAGAGCTCCTCATATGTGGACCTTTGCGTTTCCCCTATTAAAACGATCTTTTAAGAATTTTTGTTGTTCAGAATTGACATACACTTGGGTAGATACTTTAATTTTGAATATTTTCCCGCATTCCTTTTACCCCTACATATGACCTTATAAAGTATAGTGACTACCGCAGTTCGTTGCCCAAGTTCAGGAATGTTTTAATGTATTGCTAAGCATATTGGGTACTGTAATGTATTGTATTGTAATAGTGTTTAAACGGAGCTACATGTTTGTTTAAAATTATGTATAATCTGATCTACTTTTTATAATAAATATCAATGTTAAAATATATTTTTTTAAAACCTTTTTCTTTTTTATCTTTTTGAATTAGTCGATTTGATTACAATGAAAAAGAACCGAAATAAAACTTAAGTTGTGTGTCATTATGGCAACGCTACACTACGGCGATCTGTCCGGGGGGGGGTGTATTGGTAGGAGGATTTTCTAAGGGGTTCTAACACGTATTCACGTGATATCTGGAGAAAACCTACCAAAACTCCAGACCGTTAGATCGACAACCGCGCGATGGGACCCGAACCCGGGACCTTCACACTTCGGCCATCTACCATTTTCTGTGGCATAACCACTGTGCCATGGTGAGGCGAAATAAAACTTAAATCTATTATACATTCTTAAAAAAAGTATTTTCTTCTTTTTACAATGAGTTTGTCATGCACACTAAACCTGCATTGTATAATTTTAGGGTCACCGGATTACCCTGTCCACTATTTTAGTTTTGAGGTTTTTCCGAATGAAACATTCAATCCTTCGACGAGGCCAGGTGTGTACTTCCACATACACTCTCCATGGGAAGTGGTAAAACCCTCAGAACAGGGCATTTTACTGAGACCTGGAACTACAGTTCGATTCAACATAAAAGTGGTAATTTCCCGTAATTTACTATCGCTATACTGGGGCAGAAGTTGTTAACGAAGAACTGGCATCGAGGAAAGCGAAGAATACTGTGCATGCGCATTAGGGTGTTGCATGGGGGAAAAAATTATGTTATTTTTTGGGGCACCCCCCTAAAAGTTGCCAATTGACTAGAAAATGAGATTGGCAAGGTTTTAGCTCAATCGCATAATATTAACCCGTGCCGCATCGAGGTTGAATTCTTGAAAAATTACGATTTTTTTCCAAAAATTCCTAGTTTTTCCTTCATTTAGTATAAACTATTTGCTCTACAGACCTGGTTCTTGTTTTATTTCATAAAAAATGTTGTTGCTTTGAACATTTACTCTCAACAAAACCAATATTTAATGACATTCAGTGTTTTTTAGGTCAGTTTGTGAATCGTACCACCAAAATCTGCATTTTTGTAAAATTAGTGAAAAAAAGACAAATTAAGAATTTTAAGTAATTTTGACCGTCTTTTGTATTATTTGCATAAAAAAATAATAAATAAATCAAGAATTTTCAAAACTTAAACTACAATTCATGAAATATTTTTATTTGATATACATTTCTGTGCTTCAGAAGAAAGATCTTGATTTGTATTTCAGTTGAAGCACTTCTAAGACAAACCTCTCAAATTTTCTTTATTAGAATGCTATTTTCGTTGTCTGTTATTATTTACTTTTAGAATGGACATGGGTGCCCAAGGAAGGGCTATGCCTCCCCTAGCTCCCATATTATCGTTATGATTTACATACTGGTATAACATAAAAGTGGTTCAACTCTAACACATAATATCTTTCCGGTGCAGGACCCTTGAAGTGCAATAAGACTCCGAAGACAAGAATTTCGAAAACAAAGAATTGATCTCATCAAAAGCAGATTTTAAAATTCTGATTTAGAGGGTATTATTGTTCACTGGGATGTGAAAATGCTTCTTCATATTTTGAATAAAGAAAATGTAGAGAAAATAGTGATTTTAATTAGCTGTTTCGACGAAGAACAGTTAATAGGAGTTCCTCAGCTTGAAAATAATATAACTCTTAGGCAAAAGCTGTATTTACAGCAGTTGACGAATGGGAGGCAGGTGGTAAAATTCAGGCAATGTGTTTTGATACCACTTGTTGCTTTAGGGGAACGTGCATTTTTTGCTGCAGCAATTACTGGATCAAAATCTTCTATATTACCTTGTTTCATCATATTTTAAAAATCATCCTAAAATCTGTTTTGATTGCAAAGTGGGCGAAGCTCTGCTCTTCATCCAGATATTATTTTAAAAATTTCAGATTGGGTGGTCCAAGTTGGACAAGACAAAGTACAAAACTGCTATTGAAGATGAAACTATTACACAAAAAACGCAAAATTTGGAAGAAATTTCAAATTTTCTTGCAGGACGTTTAAGAAATCACTAGCTTAGTGATAACTATAAAGAATTAACCCAACATTCTTTCATTTTTATAGAAGTCTCCCCAAATAGACATTTCTTTCAGAGTACCTGGTGCTGTTCATTATGCCAGGTGGATGTCTAAGGAAATTTATTGTCTCAAAATACTTCTTTTCAGACATCAGGTCTCATTAACAGATTTAGAAAAATGAGGTATTACAGATATTTGTTTATTTATAATAAATATTTATGTAAAGGCGTGGTTCAACACTCCCACTCAGGCTTTAGTCCCAATCAAGACTTAAAATTATGGCAATACTGAAAATTTGATAAGAGGCTGCAAACAAAGATCTATAAAATGATAAGCCATCTTTGATATCTTAACTTGGAGCAAGTTGCATTTCATTTTTTGATGAAACTTGGGCAAAAAAGTCAAAATAAGCATGGCTGTAAAATTAATTGCATTTGAAAAAAAAATGATGATGAAGATGTAAAAGCAACAATGTTTCAACGAAGTGGATCATTTATTGAACAAAGCAGTTAATTTTTTTATTTCATCTCGAACAGTAATTTTTTTTTTTTTTAGATTTAGTTTTAATGTACAATTTTTGAATACTGATCCCGATGTACAATGTGAAAATCAGTATTATTTGAAAGAAAAAAATCTGAAAGCTTTTAAGTTTTTTAATGCCTTAGATGAAACAGGAAGTAAAGCTAATTTCAGGATTCAATTCCTATTTAACTGAGGATGAAGAACAAAAGCAGCTTTTACTATAGGTAGTATCCGAATGTAAAAAAAAAAAAAAAAACTTTTCCAGACTCTTCGTAAAAAAACATTATCTAAGCCTTTCCACTTTAACAAAAAATTGTAAGTAAAAAAATATTTTTTTTTATAATGTGCTTCCTCTTAGATACATAACTTTAATAATCAAATATATCTAAACGTTAGTCGTTCTCAAATTTATGCCTTCTTTGACATTATTTTCTGTTAATTCTTTTACTTAAATTTCAGATTTTTTAAAATTACAAACCTATATTTTGTACACAAAAAAGAAAGAAAAACAAAAGGAGGATAAAGACGAAATATAATTTTTTGAACTTTCATAAAAAAGCCAACTTTTAGGATTCGGATCGTATCTAGTCCTGAAAAAAAAGCGTAGATATGTGCTTTTTTTAGGACTAGATATGATCTGAATGTTACCCTCTGAGCGTTTTGGAAATGAGCAAATAATCTAAAGTTGTTTCCACGGTAAAATTTTCGTGCAATTTTTAAATTATAAAAGAAATAAAAATTTTAAATTATAAAAAAAATAAAATTTTTAACAGGAATGTTTGCAATTATTTAAAAAAAAGGCTTCTAAATTACATACAAGCGTTACTATCAAACATATTTTATGATATCTCAGTGTTACAACTGATAGTATTATTATAGATGTACTGCAGTGAAAACTGGAATAAAGTGGACGGAATTTGACATCACAACCGCTTGGAGGGTCAAATCTGTAAGTTTTTACATAAAAGTGATGTGTGACTCATCAAGGCGGGAAGTTTTCTTCTGAAACGAGAACAACATCATGTTTCTAGACTCAATTTTATCCATTTTATGATGGAAAGACTGCTTTTTTTGCGAAAAACAGCGATTTTTCTAAGCATTAACCTCAATGCGGCACAGGTTAATAGTATGCAAATGAGCTGAAACTTTACCAATCTCATTTTTGAGCCTATTGGCAACTTTTTGGGGGATGCCTCCGCAAAAATTCGAAAGTTGATTTCTTGTGAACACCCTAATGCGCATATGCTTTAACATGCTTGCACATATGTTTTATCTCTTTAACGCTCGGTTTTCGCGCTGTAAAAGCACCTAATTCGATGGCTGACAGTATTCACCTAACAGAGTATAATGTACCGTTCCTACTGCAGTCGCTATTGGCGTAGCTGCAGTTACAGTATATTGTAAACAATCCTCGTTTGACCGGTATTGATGATTTTGATATGTATAGGACTTATGTATGTACTTTAGTATGTATGTATGCATGTGTGTGAATATGTATATGCGTGTGATGAACACAATAACTCCAAAACGGTGCATTCGATTGAGCACATTTTATAGACTACCCTCGTACGACCGGTATTGATTTTAATGCGAATGGGACGTATAATTTTTTTTACAGGGCTACAAAAAAGAATTCATTACATTATGACCTGTGGATGAAAATTCTGGAAAGTATGCCAACGTCTGAATGGTGCATTCGAGTGAATGGAAATTGTGTATGTTTATTATAGGTCGCGGTCACATGACCTGCAAAGATTTTGACATGTGTACAGCTGATTGTTTATTCATATGGCTGCAACGTTTAAGAAGGGCAGCAGTTGCCATCGTTCCATTTAACTTCCAGTAACATGGTATTTACAGCAGTTAGAACACTAGACGGGTGGACAAGAGAACAGACAAGCAAACCGAAATCATACAGACTTCTCAAACTTGCTGGTAAGTTAAAAATATAAATATTCCTTTTATACAACACTAGCTGCGTGCCCGTTCTTCGCACGGTAGGAAACAAAAATTTTCCTTGCATGTGTAATTCCAATTAATTCCAGTGATATGAAATCTAGCAAAATTATTTGACTTATGATGTAAAGTTTGCGTCATGAGTACTAACCTGGCATCATTGCAATATAATGACTCAAAAAACTACGTCAGTGTCATTCGCGATCAGAAAAGTGAAAAGCTTGGCGGTTTGCAGAGAACTCCTGACTTTCAAAATGTGTTATTTCTACATCATACTGTATTTTAGGTTCAAGCAGTAGCATTAAATACCTGAGACACTAGATGAAATTTACAACCGTTATTTTTAAATAGCTGTGCACCCGTTATTCATTTGGGAAGAAGCGAATATTTTACTAAACTCATAACTGCATGTGAAAAAACAAAAGTTCATTTTTTAAAAAGTTCAAGTAATCTCCTATGTAGAAATTACAGCGCGATATACAAACGCAAATTAGAATATTGTTTAGTTGGTTGTAAGACAACCCTCGGAAAATTATAAACACAACACTTTTAATTTTATGAAATACTAGCTGAAGTACCCGTTCTTCGCACGGGAATGAATGGACTTTTTGATATTACGATTTGTGGTGATTACTATTCATTGTAATAAACAGATATAGCAAAATTGATATCGCGCTATATTGTGTTCAATAATCATGCATACCAAATTTCAAGGCAATCGTTTGTACGGTGCAGAAGGCGATGCGACGTAGCGCAATCTAGTGGCGAGTTTTAGCAAAACGGATACGGCGAAAATATTCTTCGCATTCAGATATCGATGTATACGAATTTTCATGACGATCGGCTGAATAGTCCTGAAGTTCATGTGGGGACGCAACATCGAGTGGCAAGTTATAGGAAAATGGATAGCGCCAAACTCATCCCCGTGTTCAAATATCTATGTATACCTATTTTCATAGCGATCAGTTACCATCTAGTGGTCAGTTAACCATCTAGTGATTAATTAAAGTAATGATTTGCTACAGCGCCGTCAAGTGGCGAGTTGTAGCAAAATAGATAACGCCAAAATATTCTCATTGTTGAAATAGCTATGTATACTGATTTTCATAGCGACGGTTTGAATGGTCAGGAATTTGGCCTGCTGCAGGGTCATCTAGTGCCGAGTTAAAACAATAATGCATTGCAGTGCCATCTAATGGTGAGTAACATCAAAAGGAACACAGTTAGAATATATTTTTTGTGCTCAAATGTGTAAGTATAAAAAATTTTATGCCGATCAGTCGAACGGTATAGAGGTTGATGCGTTGCAGTGCCATTTAGCGGCAAGTTACAGCAAAATGGATAGTGAAAAATATTCTCCGTGTTCTAATATCCGCGTGTACCAAATTTCATCGAAATGGGTTGGACGATATTCGCATAGCAAACGGCTAAACGGAATAGAATTCGACGTTCTGCTGCGCCACCTAGTGGCAAGTTAGAGGAAAACGTATAGCATAAAAACCTTCTCCATGATAAAAGACTTAGGTGAACCAAATTTCATGGTGATCGGTGAAACGGTGCTGAGTTTTTCAACCTCCTACACACATACCAACATTCATTTTTATCTATCACCAGTCTTATTATATATACCAGTCTCAAGTAAAATCCAGTTTCAAATCTAAGCCTCGCCAAAGTGCCAGCATACGCCATTTTGCAAGAGTTTTTTCAGGGAATCATTCGAAGCATTGACTTAGCAGCAATCAAAATGGGAAATGGTTCGATCGCCAGGCATTTCTTTGAAAAGTGGAATCCCTTAATACAGCCTCATTTTTTAAATTATCAACTATAACATGTTTTATTCATCGTTACCTCGATGTACTAAATGCGAAGATTTCAATTTTCTGAAATTTGACGGATTTCCCCCAAGTTAAATCAATGTACTCAATTGGCGAGAATTCTGAAGCTACATCGCTTGAAATGCCCTAATAACTGCATTATTTCTGCACGGATAGTTAAAATTTAATGCTGTATTCTAAGAAAACCTATACACTTGTTTTCAAAAATGCTATTCCCTTAAGCTCTCAGTAAATTGCGCCAAAAAGCCTAAAACTGTGCAAACCGCTAGAACTCACTTTCTAAAAATCGGCCTATCAGCCATTTTATTTTTTCGCCAAACTAAAAAAATTTACATATTAGTCTCGGAAATCTTCGATCCTTATTGTTTTGCGTATAAAGCATTTCATTCCTGCTCTGATTTCCTATGCGCACACGATATTATAATTAAAAAAAAATAACCTTACGAATATAAACTAACAAAAAAAATCATTATTATTCTTTTATTTTTACTTTGAGAATTTAAAACATTTTATTCGGCAAAATCGCCACACATGGCAACCACGATGCTTATTTCACACTTTTTCACTACAGGGGTTACAATTACGTAAAGCTTTTTGCGTGGAGAACATAAAAAATCTCTTAAATTCCGGGAACAGGTGGACTTTCAAAGTTTTAAAGTGGACTACATTTATTCTATATTATTTTACATATCTGTGTAAAATTTCAGGCTGACAGGTCCATTTTTGTGGAATTGTATACTACCCAAATCAACAAATTGAAAAACAGAATTTCATTTTTATTTATAAGATAACCTACGCTTGTTTTTAAAAATACCCTCTCATTAAATTGCGCCAAGCGCTAGAATCATAGAAAATCTGACACACTTTCAGATTTTAAATACGCACTAAAGTGCTATATATAAAAAGAGTTATAATCCATAGGTCTTCCCTATTTTCGTTCCTTATTTTATTAAGTTGGAAAGTGTATCATTATTCATGAGTGTGATTAAACAAAATTAAAATTGATATTTCTAACATCCTTTTTTCTGGATGTAATATATTAGAAATAGATGCAATAAAGCTGCTCAGAAAAATGCACAATTCCAACTGAATGAAAATTTCAAAAACTTTCTGATTTCACATGCACACGATATTTTAATTTAAAAACAACCTTACAAATAATCTAGTCAAAATAAAAAAAAATCGTTATTCTTTTATTTTTACTTCAAGAGTCTGAATCATTTAATGAACTGCCGAATGTGGCAACCTAGATAAGCTTAATTGTCGCTTAATGCACTATGGGGTTACAATTACGAAATGGCGGAAAGCAAAAATTAGCCTTTTGCGATACGTTTTTATCGATATTTCCTAAAATAGTTCGAATTTTGAAAAATTCGCTTCGAGGTGTGTCGGGACCTGTCATGGAGAATTACCGTTCAAAAATTGGTAGGTCTACGATTACCCGTTTGCGAGCTACGCGAGACACAGGCAAACAAACAGTTTACACACATTGTTTTATTAAAATAGATACCAGTCTCAAATAAAATCCAGTTTCAAATCTAAGCCTCGCCAATGTGCCAATATACGCCATTTTGCAAGAGTTTTTTCAGGGAATCATTCGAAGCATTGACTTAGCAGCAATCAAAATGGGAAATGGTGCGACCGCCAGGCATTTTTTTGAAAAGTGGAATCCCTTAATACAGCCTCATTTTTTAAATTATCAACTATAACATGTTTTATTCATCGTTACTCCGATGTACTATATGCGAAGATTTCAATTATCTGAAATTTGGCGGAATTCCCCCAACTAAAATCAATGCACTCAATTGGCGAGAATGCTGAAGATAGATCGCTTGAAATCCCTTAATAACTGCATTATTTAATTTAACTGCCTTAATAACTGCATCATCATTAAAATTTAACGCTGTATTCTAATAAAACCTTTTCACTTGTTTTCAAAAATCCGTTTCCTTAAGCTCTCAGTAAATTGCGCCAAGCCGGAAACAGTGCAAACCGCTGGAACTCACTTTCTCGGCATTTGAGCCATTTTATTTTTTCGCCAAACTAAAAAATTTTAACATATTAGCCTCGGAAATCTTCAATTCTTATTGTTTTGGGTATAAAACATTTCATTCCTGCTCCGATTTCCCATGCACACGATATTATAATTTCAAAAAAATAACCTTACGAATATAAACTAACAAAAAATCATTATTATTCTTTTATTTTTACTTTGAGAATTTAAAACATTTTATTCGGCAAAATCGCCACACATGGCAACCACGATCCTTATTTCACACTTTTTTCACTACAGGGGTTACAATTACGGAAATCTTTTTGCGTGGAGAACATAAAAAATCTCTTAAATTCCGGGAATGGGTGGACTTTCAAAGTTTTAAAGTGGACTATCATTTATTCTATATTATTTTACATATCTGTGCAAAATTTCAGGCTGATAGGTCCATTTATGTGGATTTGTATACGAATCAAATCCACAAACAAACAAACAAACAAACAAACAAACAAACAAACAAACAGAATTTCATTTTTATTTATAAGGATTTATTAACGTGGTATTTAACGTGGTATATTGTGATTTGTACATACTGTTTTTAGGTTCAAGTTGTAGCATTAAATACCTCAGACACTACATGAAATGGACAACTGTTTATTTTAAAATAGCTGCGCACCCGCTCTTCATACGGGAAGATCAAGAAATCTCCTCTGTTGAAATTACTGCGGGATATATCGACGCAAATTAGAATTACTTATCGTTCAGTTGGTTGTAAAACAACCCTTGAATAAAGATAAACAGAACCCTTTTAATATCATGAAATATTTATGAACGTGGTATATTGTGATTTATTCATATTACCCTTACAAATCTACTAATACTACCTATTACGCATATTAATACTATCTATCTTCGCTTCTCCCTCTTTAATGCTCAATTTAACGAAACAGCTTACATTATTTCGCACAAATGGGACTTTTTTATTCTATGGCGATTCTTTGCAATTTACGCATTACCATAAACATTATCCATTTACATAATAGTTGCTATTAAGGAAGCTCTCCATACATGTTTAATT
>JAWZYV010006336.1:0-10177 GCA_038373885.1 Cheiracanthium punctorium | reverse complement strand
GATCCATTTAAAAGAGTACCCCTTGGTTTTTCTTATGACACTTAAGTTTGACGGATGTGGGGCAAATATTCTAATACTGAAGTAAGATCGTTTGAACCTTGTTGAAGAGTGGGAGACAATTCCCAACATTCTGTTGGACTGTTACAACTTTATTAGTGAGGTGAAACAGACATGGGGGCTCACAATATTACTGAATCCAGTGATCCTTTTATTTTTTTAAAATATCCTTTCATTCAGATTTTTACTTTCCGAACATGTACCATGTAAGGAAAGTATTGTCATCCTGAAAAAATTCGAATTCGAGATTTTGGTGTATTGACACGTTTTGAGGTCTTTTGAATTCATTTATGCTATTTTTACGAGATGTATGTATGTATGTGTGTATGTGTGTTTGTGAGTGAACACGATAGCTCCTGAACGGGGCATGCGATGGAGCTCAAATTGGGTATATATGTTATAAACCACCGTCGCAAGACCGGTATTGATTTGGGTGTGTATAGGACTTACAGTTTTTCTACAGGGCTACGACCAAGATTTCTTTTACATTATGGCCTATGGAGGAAAATTCTGGAAAGTGCGCTAGCGTTTAAACGGTCCATTCGATTGAGCTCCAATTGGGTATACATGTTATAAACCACCATTGTAAGACCGGTATTGATTTTGATGTGTATAAGACTTATAGTTTTTCTACAGGGCTACGTCAAAGATTTCTTTTTACATTATGGCCTATGGGGAGACATTCTTGAAAGTGCGCTATCGTTTAAACGGTACATTCGATTGAGTTTCAATTTGGTATCTATGTTTGAATGATTCATCGATTCAAATTTACTTAAATGCTTGGTCATGATCTTAATCGTAAGTGTTCGGAAAGTCGAGTGGAGTCACTCCAGATTTTTTAAATTATCATTCCTTTCAGATATTGTTGAAAAGGTTCTTCATTATTTTGAATGCAAACAGGAACACGTCGAACTGAGATTTTCTACACACTTCGCAACCATGGTTGGTGTGATGGACGAGATTTCTTTGGTTAATGTTCCTTTTCATTCAACGATGTTTGCACAGACTTCTCTGGAAAGCACTATCTTTGAGATAACCACACAAACAAACAAAAAATCCATTGTAAGTAACTCATTGGAAGGACTTTAAGTAAAATTTAGCGCGACTGTTAGTGCCCCAATTCGGCAACTGATGATTACCTGAATAAAAATGGCTGAGTTTTGTACTGTCCGTCGATCACAAGAATAGTTGTCGAAAAGGAGTCTATGCGAGTCTGTTGCCGTGGAAACAAGTCTCACTCCATTTTCGGTAGGGGAGAACCAAGGAGAAAAATGGCATACCTTTCATTCTGTGTATTCCTCTCACGCTGAACCCCCACATTGGAAATGAGCACTAACCAGACTTGTTGGGGGGAGCTATTCTTGTGATCGACAGATAGCAGCTGCCCATTTACGGAACAAAGTATTCGATCTTTATCCAAACGCTTACATGTGAAAAATTTGATGTGAATGTGAATTGAGAAAAATTTGAATTGAGAGTTGTTTTTCAAAAATAAAATCGTCAAAGGCATGAGTGACATTGTGCGCCTTCATTTCTGTTTAATCTCGCAAACAAAGTTGTAAAAGTCCAACAGTGTTGAAAATGTTCTCTCACACTTAGAAAAGGGTTCGAACAATGTATACTTCAGTGTTAGAATAGCAGGAACATTCATCCTATTTAAGGATAATAAGAAAAACCATCGAGTACTCTTTTAACCCTTTAACGCGCAGTGTTCCCGCTCTGGTAACACCCAACTCGGACGTTTTGACTGTTGCCAGTCACGAAGAATAGATTAAATTTCTAGAAAAATAGTGGCGGGTGACAGAGCTCCACGAGAATCCTTTACTTTTGAGCACTTCATTTCCCGTCAAAAAAGGGTCACGATTCTTTTGAACAGCACTGACATATGCTCAAAAATGGAAGAAGGCGAGAAGCGCTGGATAGATGGCCCCATTCTGAAAAAAGCGCAGCCGTTGCCATCGCTCGACTCAACAACCAGCAAGAGGGCGGACGATCGAAACGTTCATCGCGTGCCACAGATCTAGAGACCCCCTTTTTGACGACAGCTGGCTGTGCCGCACAGCCAGCTGTCGTTAAAAAAGGGGGTCTTTAGATCAAAAGGGGTCCCTAGATCATATCTGGCTGTGCCGCACAGCCAGCTGTCGTTAAAAAAGGGGTCTCTAGATCAAAAGGGGTCCCTAGATCACATACGGCTGTGCCCGCGCACAGCCAGCTGTCGTTAAAAAGGGGGTCTCTAGATCAAAAGGGGTCCCTAGATCATATCTGGCTGTGCCGCACAGCCAGCTGTCGTTAAAAAAGGGGTCTAGATCAAAAGGGGTCCCTAGATCATATCTGGCTGTGCCGCACAGCCAGCTGTCGTCAAAAAGGGGGTCTCTAGATCTGTGGCACGCGATGAACGTTTCGATCGTCCGCCCTCTTGCGGGTCGTTCCGTCAAGCGATGGCAACGGCTGCCCTTTTTGCAGCATTGGGAAAGGGTTGCGCCTCAAAGGGTTAAACTGAGCACCCTGTATTATTTAATATAAAAGGAATGTTTAAGTATATGAAGTATAAAAGTGTATCAGATTTTCTATTCTTTTTGACGCCAGTCATATTTCCTGACTCGCCGCGTATGAGAGATGAGAAATTCGGCCGGCGCAGTGGACAATAAGGACGTGTCAGGGTGCGCTTTGCCGTCCATCGGTCATCCATCTCTCTCCCTCAATCCCACGCGACAGTCTTTTGTCCGGCCCAGGGCCGTAAATCACCCGAGAAGCCGACACGGAAGAGATAGTCCGGTGGTCAGAGGTGTGAAGGGGGGGGGATTCCTAAAGTGACAGGCTTTCGGAATATATGAGGTGAAAGAGTAGGCAGTCTTTCCGATAGGGGGCGAGCTATCATTTTATTCTGCCCCTCCCCCTCCAGCCACGTTTGGTTAGCCCCCCTCCGTATTAAGGCCAGCCCTCATTTCAGTCCGTTTGTCAGATGCTCCGTGTGATGAGGGGAGTTTTTTGACGGTCAATCTGCACGTGCAGCTTTTGTAGGTCGAATTATTTATGAGCTCTTAATGACGAGTCGGAATTTGCTCGACCACGAAGTTAAATTTACAGAAGGGGGCACTTCTCTTAGAAAGTGGGATAACGCCATTGTTGCAAACAGATGGCGCAACGCACACTGGGTCACTGCGCATATCATGTTGTTTACATTACCGTCAAGGTAGCGAAGTAAATGAAGATTGTCGAATTTGCAGAACTTCAAAAAATTTAAATATATAGACTTACGAACGTTGGATATAATAATTTCTGGCTTCAGATGAGTTTTAATTACATAAATGTTTTAGAATATTATTTCGTAATGAATAGAGGGAGTAGCTTCGAAGCGAAGTAACATTATGTATGTAATGTCGTGTAATTATTTTGCCCAAAAGCTGTACTTTAAGAAATATTAGTTAACTAGCTGAAGTACCCGTCCTCGACGGGTTAGTGAATGAAAATTTCCAAAAAGCAAGAACTTTCGTCAGCATTGTAGGAGTACACAGAATGAATGTAGTATGTTGCCAAAGTAAAGAAAGCGAAGTTATCATTTTCATGTATTGTTAAAATTTACAGGTTACAGAGTCACTAAGTAATATCATTTCATTCGCTTGAGTCGTCATTATGGGATGCGCGAACGAATATGGACGCATATTGAAATAATTTTCGCAAAATCTCAAAATTTAATCAACATGTTTGAAAAATTGGAAGCCTAGAATTTCAGTTGAGTGACAACCTATCATGTCACCCAAATTCGTTTCATTTCCTGCAGTCTTTATTGCGTGATGCTGGAACAAATTTTCAGCATTTTAAAACGATTTTCGAAAAATCTCAAAATGTAAGCAAAATATTTTTAAAATTCAAAGCCTATAAATTAAGATTAGCAAGTACCTATCCTATCACTCAATTTCGTATCATTCGTATGAGTCGTTATTACGTGATGTTTGAAGAAATATAAACGTATTTTGAGAGAATTTTCACAAAATCTCAAAATCTAATAAAAATGTTTAAAAAATTGGACTCCTACAGTTTAAGCTGAGCAACCATCTATCGTGTGACCCAATTTCATATCATTCGCTTCAGTCGTTATTACGTAATACGGGAACAAAGATTCACTCAGTTTTAAACGATTTTCACAAAATCTCGAAATCTGATGGATTTTTTTTAATTAGATGCTTATAGTTTAAGGAGAGTGACCACCTATCATTTCACCCAATATCATTTTTTCACCTTTGCAGTTATTACGTGATGTGCGAACACAAATTTACGCAGTTTGAAAGGATTTTCGCAAAATTTCAATTTTGTTTAAGCATCACGTAAAAACGACTGAAGCGAATGATATGAAATTTGGTGTCATGATAGGTGGTGACTCAACTTAAAACATAGGCGTCGAATTTTTAAAAAATCTTGATTAGATTTTGAGATTTTGCGAAAATCGTTTCAAACTGCGTAAATTTGTGTTCAAGCATTACGCAAAAACGACTGAAGCGAATGATATGAAATTGGGTGTCATGATAGGTGGTGACTCAACTTAAAACATAGGCGTCGAATTTTTAAAAAATCTTGATTAGATTTTGAGATTTTGCGAAAATCGTTTCAAACTGCGTAAATTTGTGTTCAAGCATCACGCAAAAACGACTGAAGCGAATGATATGAAATTGAGTGACATGATAGGTGGTCACTCAACTTAAAACATGGGCGTCGAATTAAAAAAAAATCTTGATTAGATTTTGAAATTTTGCGAAAATCATTTCAAACTGCGTAAATTTGTGTTCGCACATCACGTAATAACTGCAAAGGTGAAAAAATGATATTTGGTGAAATGATAGGTGGTCACTCACCTTAAACTATAAGCATCTAATTAAAAAAAAATCCATCACATTTCGAGATTTTGTGAAAATCGTTTAAAACTGAGTGAATCTTTGTTCCCGTATTACGTAATAACGACTCAAGCGAATGATATGAAATTGGGTTACACGATAGATGGTTGCTCAACATAAACTATAGGAGTCCTATTTTTTAAACATTTTTATTAGATTTTGAGATTTTGTGAAAATTCTCTCAAAATACGTTTATATTTCTTCAAACATCACGTAATAACGACTCATACGAATGATACGAAATTGAGTGATATGATAGGTAGTTGCTCATCTTAATTTATAGGCGTTGAATTTTAAAAATATTTTGCTTACATTTTGAGATTTTTCGAAAATCGTTTTAAAATGCTGAAAATTTGTTCCAGCATCACGAAATAAAGACTGCAGGGAATGAAACGAATTTGGGTGACATGATAGGTTGTCACTCAACTTAAATTTTAGGCTTCAAATTTTTAAAAAATGTTGATTGAATTTTGAGATTTTGCGAAAATTATTTCAATATGCGTAAATATTCGTTCGCGCATCACATAATTACGACTAAAGCGAATGAAATGATATTACTTAATTACTCTCTAACCTGTAATATTTTAACAATACATGAAAATGATAACTTCGCTTTCTTTACTTTGGCAACATACTCCATCCATTCTGTGTACTCCTACAATGCTGACGAAAGTTCTTGCTTTTTGGAAATTTTCATTCACTAACCCGTCGAGGACGGGTACTTCAGCTAGTTTATAATAAAGATCTCACTTAAACAAGCCGTATTGACATTTATTTCATGCTGTGACACATTTTAACACAGCTTTAAATTGTCGCTAAAACACTCATATTAAAATATTAAATTCATGTTACATAAAGAACTCAGTCGTGAATTCTTAGCCATTTTCTAATGTAAATATATACCGTGGCAAACGAAAACGTCTTTTCAATGAGTCACGATATAAGCACTCGTTAACCAATATAAACTCAACATTTTAATAATCTTAAGACAGAACATTTCTTTCTCTTTTTTTTTTATTCATTTGTTACTAAGGCAACCACGTAAGCAAAAAAAATAATTTAAATTGAGTGCTCGCGTTCATAATCTCGTTCACATGCTAGGTCGGAAAATTAAAAACAACCAAAATTAGTTATCAAATCAGCACGGCAAATGCTTTGACGACAGAGCCAGCTGTCGTCAAAAAGGGGTCTCTAGATCTGTGGCACGCGATGAACGTTTCGATCGTCCGCCCTCTTGCGGGTCGTTCAGTCGAGCGATGGCCCTTTTTTACTTTCCGAACATGTATCATGTAAGGAAAGTATTGTCATCCTGAAAAAATTCGAATTCGAGATTTTGGTGTATTGACACGTTTTGAGGTCTTCTGAATTCATTTATGCTATTTTTACGAGATGTATGTATGTATGTGTGTATGTGTGTTTGTGTGTATGTGAGTGAACACGATAGCTCCTGAATGGGGCATGCGATGGAGCTCAAATTGGGTATATATGTTATAAACCACCGTCGCAAGACCGGTATTGATTTGGGTGTGTATAGGACTTATAGTTTTTCTACAGGGCTACGACCAAGATTTCTTTTACATTATGGCCTATGGGGGAAAATTTTGGAAAGTGCGGTAGCGTTTAAACAGTACATTCGATGGAGCTCAAATTGGGTATACATGTTATGAACCACCATCGTAAGACCGGTATTGATTTTGGTGTGTATAGGACTTATAGTTTTTCTACAGGGCTACGACCAAGATTTCTTTTACATTATGGCCTATGGGGAGACATTCTTGAAGGTGCGCTAGCGTTTAAACGGTACATTCGATTGAGCTTCAATTCGGTATATATATTTGAATGATTCATCGATTAAAATTTATTTAAATGCTTGGTCATGATCTTAATCGTAAGTGATCGGAAAGTCGAGTGGAGTCTCGCCAGATTTTTCAGCATTGGGAAAGGGTTGCGCCTCAAAGGGTTAAAATACACATTTGTGTAGTTACTTATGCATTGAGAGTAGACAGTTTCATGAATAAACTAGACGAACACAATTTTGGGCGCGTTTTTCTAGTCTACCCAATGTTTATACTACTTCGAGCGACCCCCCCCCCTCCCCTCTCTTAACGACCGATTTTTCTGAGAACGGAAAGTTGTTCGCTCCCGAAAAGTTTTAACTGTATTTTCTCTCGCTTCCTCAGAAGGATCTCTCTCGAACTTTGGAATCGTCTGCCTAACATTTTAATGTTCCATCTTTCATCTGCGAACGGATATTCCAAGAGACAGACAGCAGAGAGAGTGTGCGTGCGTGTAAAGAGGGGGTTGGGGGGCGAGGATTGTTGTTTACATAGGCGTCTTCCCCCCCCCCCCCTCTTCTCGATCGTTAATGAGCTCGACATCTGCTGGATCCAACGCCATCTGTCGCGAGCAAGTAAATTGCACCGTCGTCACACGTTTTCTCGAGTTTTCCCGAGTTTTAATGGATTCTGCAGAGTATGGGGATGCAGCTCTGGGTACAGTTTTAGGATTAGTTCTTTTTGGCGCACTTTTTCTTGGCGCGATAAATGAAGTATGTATGGTAACCCCCAGGGACCGATTTGCAGAGATCGGGGCCCTGGGCAAAATCTTCACTGGGGACCCCCCCCCCCAATCTGAAATCACGTACTGTGAAATAGTATCTTTATTTTTGTTTTAGAAAACTGATATTTTTAATTACTTAACCTTAACGAAAAATTATTTCCATCCTAAAATAGTAGGGTTTGGTGATTTCTCGCAAAATAGGGAAATAGATTTCTACAGTTTGGGAGATACGGGATGGATTCAATTTTGGGAATAAATTGTTGGCATAAGCGTAAAGTTTTCAAAATGATTGGGGGGGCCGGGCCCCACAACCCCATATATTCACGTCAGTGGCGTAGCCAAGGGGGGGTTAGGGGTGTCATACCCACCCCCCACGAGGAATTTTTTGCCATACAAAATGTATATTCTTCACTCCCCTATCACACACCCGTATACATATATGTGAGTTGCAGAAGGCGTAACCTCCCCCATGAAAAATTTCTGGCTACGCCACTGATTCACGTACATATATAACTTAGTCATAGCTGCCAACTATTACGGAATATAACCACTTTTTCTACATGATTTTTCGGCTTAAAATATAGCAAAATTCTTGTGCTGCGATCGCGAGCTGGTAACTATTTTGAAAAAAATAATTAAAAAATAGACTGTTTACAAAAAAGTGGTTCATTATATTCCGTAGTAGTTGGCAGCTATGACTTACTATATATAAGTGTCAATTATTGGAGGCGCTCGAGCTCTATGGGTCCATAGAATTCTACACCTATGTAAGGTAAGTATCCATGTCAGTATCTTCCTACCATGTTATAAGTTAAAAATAGAAGCAAAGTAAAAAAGCAAATATTTTCGATGAAATAGTGCATTTTAGACACATCTGAACTTTTCTTCATTTCATACTTTATATTGCATAATCTGATTTTAATGAACCAGAGCCTGGCGAGGGCAGCTTATAGTCACATTGTGGGTTACGTGGCGTCACAATGAATACTCAATCATGATTGAAATCAAAAGAAGAAAATTTTTTAAAGTACAAGGTTTTTTTAAAACGCTTGTAAATGGCGTGAATACTTTCTTATGTTAGTATAAATTAGTTTTCGGTATTGAGTGGTCAATGATTGGGTGGGCTCAGCCCCTATTCACAATTTATTGGGGGGGGCTCGAGCCACACGGGCCCATATAACTCTACACCTATGATTGTTGGGTGCCAAGCTTGAGGATATTTGACCTATGACTACCAACCCCACTACTGGCAACCCTTTGGGAAATGATTTTAAAATACGTCTCTTTCTCAATTTTTAATAACACCATTTCCATAGTAAAATAGTAAAGTCTGGCTATTTCTCGCTTAATATAGAAGATGCTGCCAAGCTGGATTCAGCTTCTGGAGTTTATTATCGTTGTGCGCCAAACTTGGCGATAGATCTGCAAAAATGGACAACCTTGGAGACTTTTGAACTACATCTCTTTGCATCCAGACCTTCAGAAAATGGTTTAACCCTTCATCTAGGGAATTAAGATTTGCCTCTAGTGTAAACTTGAAACCGTGGACCCATAAAAATTCATGTAATAAAATTGAAAATTGAGAGAATAAAATGAATTTGCCGCCAAATTTGCCGCCAATTTGCCGGAAGAGAGAGAGTAGGATGATGACTAAGGAGTCAGACATCTTCGGTGTTCTGAGAAAAAGAGAGGTGACGTCATCCGAAAGGGGGGTGTATGACGTCACTCAGGGTTTATGAATGAGGAATAGAGGGGGGAGGAGGGGGGTTGTCCAGTGGTTAATTGGACCCAAGCAAGGTAGTGGGCAAAGAGTTTCTTATTATAAATTGGAAAGACGGGTTATTAGATCGGATTTCGTACCGGCTTTCTATGGACTGAAATGGACTTTACAAATTTTACAGAGCTTCTAAGACTCAAAACTGCATTGTTCTTATAATATTTTAATACTAGTCGCCAAGGCGGACAACTTCGCCGCTTCATACCTTACTGTTCTTTATACTTAGGATAGCGTTAACTCAATTTCTGGACTCATTTCAATGAAAATCATGTTCCTTCGTTTTAACCAACGACTTCTTATTCTATTATATCCCGTTGGTTTTAAGGGTATTTGTGATTAAATTTATTTAGGTTGGGGTTGCTACATATTTTGGGTGACATCATAAAAGCCGATAACAGCCAATGGCTAAAATGGGGTTCAGTACCCATGCAGGGTGACATTTTTTTTAGATGGGTAATGAATGCTCCCAGTATTGTCAATCCGATATTTTAACCCTTTGAGGCGCAGTGATCCCGCTCTGGGATCACCAAACTCTGACGTTTTGACTGTTGCCTGTCACGAAGAATAGACTTGATTTCTATAAAAATAGTTGTGGGTGACATAGCTCCACTAGAATCCTTTACTTTTTAGCACGTTCATTTCCCGTAAAAAAATTGGTCACGATTCTTTTTAACAGAACTGACCCCAAGTAGCACAAACTGGTTCAAAAGCCGTAATTTCTACGTTCAGCTAGGACGTTACCATCCCGTACAGATTTACGGTGTCGCTTACGTCAGAATGTCCGGACAAAGCACGTACAATGATCGTCGAAATCTGGGTCCAGATCAGTGTTCTCCACACGTACTTAAAACGTTGTATGCTGCTTAAGCAGGACGTATTTAAAACGTTGTGTATC
>JAWZYV010006329.1:0-23194 GCA_038373885.1 Cheiracanthium punctorium | reverse complement strand
GGAGTCACTCCAGATTTTCATTATTGCATAGAACAACGAAACGAAATAACATAATCTGAAAAGAGCCTGAGGAAATCTAAACAATTCCAACAGAAGACCCAAAATTTGTTATTCTTGGGACTCTCAGATCGGCTCGATGCATGACGGAAGGGTTTGTCTGACGAAGACCGAACGAATTTTCGGTCGAAACGATCGTTACGCCTTGAAGTAACCGTTTATGTGTGTTTTTTTTTCACAAAGTTTTTATTTATTTTATCTTTTAACACCAGTTTTTTGAGTGTTTATTTCCAATCATATATATTGTTGTAGGAAACTCTCCTGGGTTCGTCGTTCTAAAGTCCAGCTGGTGTAGAAAGTTCTAGTAAAGAGTCCACTGGTCAGGATGGAACACGAACTTTATGGCTTCTAGAACTCAGTCGAACCATCAGCTGAACAAAATTCACAAGCACAATCCAACAGTAAGTGTGCTTTTAACAGTCCGCTTAGATCTGAAGCTCTCACAAATGCTGTATTTCTCACACAAAATAACACACTTCCACAGGCAAAAATTCAGTGGAAATACACGAGAGATATCGCAAGCGATCCCTCAAGACTCAGTAATAAAGAATTGACTCACAGCCCTTTAAAACCAGCTTCGAAAAGCAAGCGGAAACACTGCTTCTATAGTACTATCCATTCCTCATCAGAGAAGATTTCTAATTATATACAGGCCTCACAAACTGCTAATAACACTGATGAGAAACATTTTAAAACCACGGATTCAGCGTACATGTATAAGTTAAAGCTTAAAATTCCCGGTCGCCAGTCGCCAGGTGGCGATTAAACTTAAAAAACTGTCGATTTACGACATTCTGACTACCGGCCAGGCCAACATAATGGTGGAGCTGGAAAAATCCGTCAACAAATCGCACATCACACCAGCAAAATCTATCAACAGATCGCGATCGCACATACGGCACCTGAAAAAATTCAACAAATCTCGCAATGCCACACAGAATCCCCCTAAAAAAAAAAAAAAAAAAACAGTAGCGGACTTTTCCCGTGTGCTGGGTTGTTCAATTTTGATGAAGCAGCTAAAATATTTAATGGGATAAAGAATCAAAGATATCATTAGTCTATTGTTATCAAAATCATTTATGTATTATATTGCTAATTTTGATATTTATAATCTGCTGAGCTCATTCTAGGCAGGGTCTGTGGCATAGGCGTAGAGTTATATGGGCCCGTGGGGCTCGAGCCCCCCCAATAAATTGTGAATAGGGGCTGAGCCCACCCAATAATTTATCACTCAATACAGAAAACTAATTTATACTAACATAAAAAAAAGTATTCACGCCATTTACAAACGTTTAAAAAAAAACTTTACTTTTAAAAATTTTCTTCTTTTGATTTCAATCATGATTTAGTATTCATTGTGACGCCACGTAACACACAATGTTACTATAAGCTGCCCTCGCCAGGCTCTGGTTAATTAAAATCAGATTATGCAATGTAAAGTATGAAATGAAGAAAAGTTCAGATGTGTCTAAAATGCACTATCTCATCGAAAATATTTTTTTTTCCTCCGTTGGATTTTTTACTTTGCTTCTATTTTTAACTTTTAACATGGTAGGAAGATACCAACATGGATACTTACTTTACATTGGTGTAGAATTCTATGGACCCATAGAGCTCGAGCGCTTCCAATAATTTACACTTATATATAGTAAGTCAAAGCTACCAACTACTACGGAATATAATTAACCACTTTTTGTAAGCAGTATATTTTTTAATTATTTTTTTCAAAATAGTAACCAGTTCGCGCGCGCAGCACAAAAATTTTGCTATATTTTAAGCCGAAAAATCATGTAGAAAAAATGGTTAAATATATTCCGTAGTAGTTGGCAGCTATGAGTAAGTTATATATACGTGAATCAGTGGCGTAGCCAGAAATTTTTCAGGGGGGGGGTTACGACTTCTGCAACTCACATATATGTATACGGATGTATGATAAGGGAGTGAAGAATATACATTTTGTATGGCAAAAAATTCCTCATGGGGGTGGTTATGACCCCCCTAACCCCCTCCCTTGGCTACGCCACTGACGTGAATATATGTGGTTGTGGGGCCCGGCCTCCCCAATAATTTTGAAAACTCTAAGCTTCTGTGGTGCGCCGCGCCCCGATGCCCTTTAAAAAAAAAAAAAAAATCCTTAGCGCCCTGATGATGAAAAACTAGACACCCTCTTTTGCCAGTGAAGTTTTTTTTAATCTCTAAGAAAGTTTCTTTAGCCCTTTTATTTGTTTGCTTACACCTAATGTGTTAATGATACTTGTCAAATGAAAGGGAGGAATTTGCACTTTTATGGTAATAGAACTCTCCCTTCCTCTTTCCCTCTTCCGAAGCGCTCCGGAGGCCCAGTCCGGGTAGTAGCAGACGGTGATGAGAAGGTGGATGGAAATCAACTGTGCAAAAATTAATTCATCTATAATTTTTTTATTAATGGACCGATTTGCTTGAAATTTTGAGGATCACTTTTAAATGCAAAAATTGATTCAGAGTCTAAATTTTAAAAAGACATCTTAATTTGTTCAAAAGTTAGAAATTTATTGTCAAAACATAATTTCTTTCCCCTTTCTTACTTTGTGGCTTGGAGTTACAGAATGCTTTATGGTTTTCTTTCTGAGCTAGACAGGGAGGGGGAGAAATATAGTTGATGTTCTTATCTCCTTTCCGGCTATTTCAATATTACCACTTAAATAGGTGACCAGCTGATTGTTAATATCAACAGAATATTTATTATGGCTACATGATAATCCTGAAAAAAATTTTAGCTATTGTTGTCCATTAAAAAAAATTAATAAAGAACTGGAATTTGTAGTGGAATAAATATTGAATAACTGGAATAGATATTTATACCATTATATCAATATGGTTATTTTGAACAGAAGAGTTATTAATATTTTCATGCATTAACTATAATATTTTAATTTTTTGAGCTTTGCAAAATAGAACATGGAAATAAAAGTAAAATAATTTTCTCAATATGCAAGTACTGTTGCAATTAAGACTTTTGTTCCTTAAGACTTCAGGGTATTTTATATTTAAAATCTTTTCTCTTCCTTTATAATCTTACCGACCCCCTCCCTACAACCAAATGCTCAGAAGTCTGGTGCACTTAAGTACACAAGCAATGTAACAGACCCTGTGTCTCCTTGTCATGAAGTAAGCAAAAGTTCTAGTGCAAATATAATGAGACGTTTCTTTGGTGAAGATGGGCCTGGAAAGTCAATATGTGTTCGCACTGCTGACATTTTAGATACAGCTTTCTTTCCATCTTTGGAGTTAAATGAGTATGGAGAAAAAGAAGTAGAACTTGCAGAATTCTGTACAGTTTTTAAGCTTCAAAAAGAAAGAGCACTTTCTGAGTGGCATCAGCTGCAGACCATAATGTTCAAAAAATTTAAGTGAGGAATTTCACTTACTGCATTGCTTGACAAACTACAGACTGATAGTTTTAACAATATGCAAGTAATCACCCAGGTGAAAAAAATAATCCTCACTTTCTCTCCCAGCAATGCACAAGCGGAGACAATTTGGAGAAGTGCTGTAAACATTATACACGACCAGAGCATGTCGATGAAAAAAACTATGTTAGAAAACAGACTACGCATCAAATGCTCTAAGATAAAATTAGAAGATTTTGATGCAGCAATTGAATTGTGGTGGAAAGATTCAATTGGAAGAAGACCCGATTTTAATGACTAAAATTGTATTGTAATAATGTATCTCTGCAAATAAATAATTGATTGCATAATATATCTTTGTAAATAAGTAACCAACTATAAGTGTATCACTATCTAGGGGGGGACATTGGAATCGACGACGATCCTCGACTGCGTACCTAAAACAACTGGCCATTAAAGTTTATGAGTCTACTGGCCAGTGGCTACTAACCAAAAATGGGAATTTTAAGCTTTAGTACAAGTATACAACATGTGTAGTTTTCAGTTCTACACGGAGAAAAAAAAATACCGTTCTCATCTAGAATGAATAGAAAATGAGTGACGAAAAAGCTCCTCATGAAGCAGGGTTGGACGGTATTTATCGGTTTTTACCGTCTTTGGAGAAACATGTTTTTACAACCTTAGAGAAAAACTTATTAGTTTGACTATTTTTTGTCACTTTTTTGAAGATTTACCTCTCCGCCAATGACAGAGAGGTTCTGCTCTCGAAACTGGATGGTGGGAGGTGCCAGGTTCATACCCCGGTCGTGCCTGTTGATCTCGCTGTTCGGATTTTTTTTTTTTTTTTTTTCCAGAAACTGTGCATAAATACTGGCTAATATCCCTTAGAAATAGGAAGGTATTCCCCTATAGGACTAGGACCTTAGTGCAGTCAATCGACCTTAATCCACAAGCAAACAATGAAGATTTATCTGCTATTTTTTCATTTTCTCAGGGATAAAAGTTCAGGACATTTAATATCACTATTTCTATTTCCATATAATATTATTCACCTAATTCAGTGTCTGATTTGGTAAGTAAAAGAATGCTATACGAAAATAGTTCATTTTCAGGAATATAATAAACACAGAAAACTTTCATCCACTTTCATCTTACAAGAATTCAACTTATAGATAATGTACATTTACCATTATTAAACTTATTAAAACTATTATTATGAAAAGGCACATTACAATACTTATTACAATTGTGTAATGCAGGCTACTTTAATAATAATTAAGGAAACTTGTAACTTAAAGGAAAATTGTAAATATACTTTTATTACACTTAACTTATCTTCGTCATTGTAATGAAAACCAAATGCTTACAAATATTATTTATTACATAATGTAGTTTGCATCATCAGGATGTCCTGATGATGATATATCCACATTAATTACATGAAAATACAGTTTTTTAAATAGGATTAATATATAGTTCATGACTCGGGGAGTTTATTGTGTCATTAGGTTTTTACCCCTTTTTCTCAGGTTTTTACCGGTAAAAACTTAGTTTTTACCGGTAAAAAGCCAACCCGGTCATGAAGTCATAGAAAATCCCGAAGAAGCGTTGAGAAATATCTGTATCCAATGTTGTAACTGACACTATTAATCAAAGCTTGATTAATAGATTTTCTATGCATTAAGAACTTTCTTTAGATTTATCTTATTTCGATCCAGAGCAATTTTCACATCTGCAAGAAAATAGGACTCCCAGCGCATTTAACCCTTTCACAATGCTGGAAAAAGGGCAGCCGTTGCCATCGCTGACTTGACTACCATCAAGATGGTGGACGATCGAAACGTTCATCGTTTCGATCGTCCCTTTTTTGACGACAGCTGGCTGTGCAGGCACAGCCAGCTGCTGCGATGAACGTTTCGATCTTCCGCCATTTTGCTGGTAGTTAAGTCGAGCGATGGCAACGGCTGCCCTTTCTTCAGCATTGGGAAAGGGTTGCGCCTCAAAGGGTCAAGTTTTGTTATAAGATCGTTGATTGCATGCAGTTGTCAAACTTCAATTAGATTTTCTTTTTTAATTAAATGCATTCGCCATTATTTTCTCCTCTTCCTTAAGTTATGAAAATTTTGTGCATTTCTACGAAATCAGTTCTTGTGTAAAGTTCATGTCACATTGTACAGGTTGCTGTTCAAAATTGTAAATAGTTTATTTAACCAAGTAATAAAAACTATTTTAATCACACCTGCATTTTGAATAAGCATGTGCGTGTGGGTCAGTTACATCAACTGTGATGAATCGATAATAATAGGACTTGGACGACTATTCGACGATGTAAACATCTTTAGGTTATCATACAGATTTAAAAAAAATATATATTAAAGACGTTCTTTTTTTTAAATTACAGGATTTTTGGAATGCTTTAAAATAAACCACTGCAATAAACAAAATATAAACAAGAAAAACAATGTATAGATTTCCATAATTAAAAAATATTAAAATATAGCCCATAATTCTGTTCTGTTCTGTAAAATTTACACATTTTGTCAGCGCCAGAAGTGTAAAAAAGAAAGTTTTGTAATCGTAATCAGAAAATTGGTTTTTTTATGGTAATCATAATATAATCGTAATCTTGACAAAATATTTTCCAGGTAATCGTAATCTTGGTCGAAAATTGAAAATTAATCGTAATCGATTACACATCTGCGTAATCGGCACAAAGTCTGCTAGAGATATATATGCTAATGGGTGCCAGTTTGCAACAGTTCAAGATCTAAAGCTGCAAATTAAGTTGGCTTTCTCTAAACCCATAATCTCTCCAAATTCTTATTTCGAGTATGCCTGATCGAGTTTTTGAAGTGATTAGAAAAAACAGCTCAAAAATTTGAATGTAAAAGAAAAAAACAACAAGTTATGTATAAACTTTTGGGACACTGAATTTTCATTTTTAGTATTTATCACAAAGTCTGTGATTTGTGTGATATCTATATAAATAAAATTAGACTTTTGTCTGTACATTTCTTGGAATTCAAAAATTTTGCGATTTCTATCCGTTTCAAGCACCCGGGAATCCGATGCGACCCTCAAAAAAAAGTTTGTTTGTCATTCTGTCCGTGACGCTTTTTTTGTTTAAGCATCACGTAAAAACGACTGAAGCGAATGATATGAAATTGGGTGTCATGATAGGTGGTCACTCAACTTAAAACATTGGCGTTGAATTTTTAAAAAATCTTGATTAGATTTTCAGATTTTGCGAAAATCGTTTCAAACTGCGTAAATTTGTGTTCAAGCATCACGCAAAAACGACTGAAGCGAATGATATGAAATTGTGTGTCATGATAGGTAGTCACTCAACTTAAAACATAGGCGTCCAATTTTTAAAAAATCCTGATTGGATTTTGAGATTTTGCGAAAATCCTTTCAAACTGCGTAAATTTGTGTTCAAGCATCACGTAAAAACGACTGAAGCGAATGATACGAAATTGAGTGACATGATAGTTGGTCACTCAACTTAAAACATAGGCGTCGAATTTTTAAAAAATCTTGATTAGATTTTCAGATTTTGCGAAAATCGTTTCAAACTGCGTAAATTTGTGTTCAAGCATCACGCAAAAACGACTGAAGCGAATGATGTGAAATTGGGTGTCATGATAGGTGCTCACTCAACTTAAGACATAGGCTTCGAATTTTTAAAAAAATCTTGACAAGATTTTGAGATTTTGCGAAAATCATTTCAAACTGCGTAAATTTGTGTTCGCACATGACGTAATAACTGCAAAGGTGAAAAAATGATATATAGTGAAATGATAGGTGGTCACTCACTTTAAACTATTAGCATCTAATTAAAAAAAAAATCGATCCGATTTCGAGATTTTGCGAAAATCGTTTAAAACTGAGTGAATCTTTGTTCCCGCATTACGTAATGGCGACTAAAGCGAATGATATGAAATTTGGTCACACGATAGATGGTTGCTCAACATAAACTATAGGAGTCCAATTTTTTAAACATTTTTATTAGATTTTTGAGATTTTGTGAAAATTCTCTCAAAATACGTTTATAATTCTTCAAACATCACGTAATAACGACTAATACGAATGTTACGAAATTGAGTGATATGATAGGTAGTTGCTAATCTTAATTTATAGGCGTTGAATTTTAAAAATATTTTGCTTACATTTTGAGATTTTTCGAAAATCGTTTTAAAATGCTGAAAATTTGTTCCAGCATCACGAAATAAAGACAACAGGGAATGAAACGAATTTGGGTGACATGATAGATTGTCACTCAACTTAAATTCTAGGCTTCAAATTTTTCAAAAATATTGATTAGATTTTGAGATTTTGCGACAATTATTTCAATATGCGTAAATATTCGTTCGCGCATCACATAATTACGACTAAAGCGAATGAAATGATATTACTTAGTTACTCTCTAACCTGCAATATTTTAACAATACATGAAAATTATAACTTCGCTTTCTTTACTTTGGCAACATACTACATCCATTCTGTGTACTCCTACAATGCTGACGAAAGTTCTTGCTTTTTAGAAATTTTCATTCACTAACCCGTCGAGGACGGGTACTTTAGCTAGTTATCCATATACATAAAACAAAGTCGGGTTTGTTCCAACACTTATAACTCAAGAATGGCTCGACCGATTTTAAGTATTTTTGATTCGTTGGATTCCTCTTCGCCCCGAATAGCAGAATAACTATTAAAATTTTCGTAACTCCAATTAGAATTTTTTTTTATTTTTAGCGATTTTTTTAATTTTTCCTCACCTAATTCGTAATAACGGCCGTAATTACGTTTGTAGCAAAACGGCATTTACATCATCGAATAGAGGAGAAAATTTCCTTTAAAAAACAGTTCTTTCTGAATATGTAGCATAATTTGCAGATTTTTAGGAATTTTTTTACTAAAAATGAGTTTGGTGTATATTTTACGGCAGTTAAACATTGACGTCATAAATCCTTAACAAGCTGTTACAAAAAATTACAACACGAGCGTCAATAATAAAGTTCTACCAGATACTGTAGAAATGTGAAATAACGTATTTTTTTTTTCTTTTTCTTCCAGTAATTCATGTTAGATATTGCAACTGAGAATGACGCGGTTTTGACGTCATGAGTTTAAAAATGAGTAAGAAATCTAATTAGGTTAAAATTCTTTGACTCAAAAATGTACTAAATGCAAAGAATTTCATTTATTGCACAACCTAGCCTTGGCGATTTTTGATCAGTATGATTTTTGAAGCAGCCATAACGAAAATAAAAGCAACCAATAGCAAAAGAAAACGCATTTTTTAAAATAGTCGGAAATTCAAACGTCGTCAAGAGGTAGAAAATATTAATTAACATCTATAACATAAATGTGAAAGTTTGTTTGTTTGTCTGGGAACTCCGTTCATGCCGTTCGACCGATCGGCTTGAAATTTTGTACAGATGTGTAAAACGACATAGAATAGTCCGTAATCAACTTTAAAATTCTGAAAATCCAATCGTTCGACGATTTTTTTCGAATTTTCAATAATTTTCTCCTAAAAAACTTTTTCAATTTCCGATTGTGTAAAATAGTGATCATGTGACATACCATCTATATGCCGGCGATCTATATTATAAATGAAATTAACGTCATTTTGATGTCACAAGTTTAAAAATGCATTAGAAATTCTAATTAGGTAAACAAGCTTGGGCAAACAATAACATCACGAGCGAAATAATAAACTTCCACATTATCAGATGCTGAAGAAAATTAAAATGACGTGAATTTTTTTCCCCTTCTTTCACCAACTCATGTTAGATATTGCAACTGAGAATGACGCGATTTTGACGTCATGAATTTAAAAATGAGTTATAAATCTAATTAGGTTAAAAGGCTTTGGCGTAAAAATTTACTAAACTCAAAGCATTTTGTTTACTGCGCGAGATACTCTTGGCGATTTTTGAGCTCTATGACTTTTCAAGTAACCATAATAACGAAAGGAAACGCATTTTTTTAAATCGTTGGAAATTCCAAATTCGCCACTAGGTGGAAAATACGAATTAACATAATCCAAACTAATATTATAAATGCAAAAGTGAGTTTGTTTGTTTGTTTGTTTATGACGCTTTCACGCCTAAACCGCTGAATCGATTACGATGCATTTTGGTTTAGATATAGAGGGGACCCTGGAGATGGTTATAGGCTAATTAGAATTTTAGATTTTTAATTACTTATTTAATTATTAATTAAAACCCGTTTTTACGTTGCCATGCTTGGCGAGTTTCGCCCGAATCAAATGATTCATGTTTTGAGCTAACAAGAATGCCATTACTTCAATAAAGAAGCGCATGCATCTGAAAAACATTAGATACCACGGAAATTAACCCAGTTTTATGCCAAATCTATCTATCTGTAATAATAAAAATGAATGTTCTCCAGACAAATCTACAGAAAACAGAGCTTTGAAAATTTGAGCATGACTGAGCCCATAACTTCGGTAAAGTGCACCTGAGGCTCAGAATTTTGAGATTTTAACTACTTTTCTAACTATTAATTAAAAGCCGTTTTATCGCCGGCACAAAATGATTTATGCTTTTGAAATAAAGCTGAAATTCTATTTGCATCTTTTCCTGAATTGTTTAGAACGCGGATAGACTGTCAATTAACGCGAGTACATACGGATGTATGGGGACCTTCCCCTGTTAAAACAAAAAGTGGATTTAAATATTTTGTTTCCATGATTGATCAGTACTCCGGTAGAGTTTGGATTTATCCTTTGAAACAAAAATCGGATGTATTTGAAAAATTTAAATTATTTTTAACGATGGTTGAAAAGCAAACGGAAAGGGAGTTGAAAAGTTTTAGAACAGATAATGGTTTAGAGTTTTGTCATGATAATTTTACGCAATTCTTAACGTCTCGTGGAATAAAACATGAAAGGACTGTTGTATATACACCAGAAATGGGTTGTATAGCTGAGCGATTTAATGGTTATGCATTTGATGCAGTAAGGGCACTACTATTAGAATCAAAACTCGAGAAAACATTTTGGCTGGAAGCCTTGCTTACCTACACAAAAGTCCCTTAGAGCTTTGGTATGGCTCAAAACCCTCGGTGAAACATTTACGAGTGTTTGGCTGTTTAGCATACGCACATTTACCGAAGCAAAAGCATGATAAACTGTCTGCAAGATCAATCCCAGTTATCATGATAGGGTATGCAATTAACACAAGAGGTTATAGAATCTACATCCCCTCCACTCAAAAGGTAATTGAAACGGTTCATGTAAAATTCGATGAAATGAAGATGGCTATGGATGTTTTAGGAAAATCGAATAACACACCTACACAAATTGAAACATTCCCTCATGAAAAGAATTTAACAATACCAATTCCAATAACAGATCCAGAAAATACGTTAAATTTTAGTTCAAAAGAGCGTGAGTTAGACGAACCTCTTGACTGGAAACGAGAAATTAAAAGCAAATACATATGTTTATTACTACCCAAAATTTCCAGACAAGTCAATTCGTCTTAGTTTAAATGATGCTAAAAAATATTGTTCAGAAAACGGAGTTGTATTTAAACCTGAAAATTTTAACTTTTCTAGTAAGCAAGTGTTGGGAAGTAAATGGGTATTGTTACCGCCTGCCTTGGCATCAGTGTTCCTGCGCGCTTGGCGCTCTCTTGGCGTAGTTATATTCGCAGCGCAGTCCATTCGCCACTTGCGAAATCGTCGCTTGCCTTGTAGGAGCCTTGCTCAACCATCTCTTGTTATGTTCGTTCTTAATAAATATTTGTTATCGTTGAAAATTTAGTCTCATCACTTTAGTTAGTTATACAGTCCATTTTGATAGTCGACGAAGCCAAAACATGGTCCGTCGAGCCGGAGCTGAGTATCGAACTAGTTATTCGAACTAGTATTGTCGTAGTTAAACATCATAGACTTTCGATTCAATTGGAATAATAATTAATTACCCAAATTTGCAAAAGATGTCAGTGAAGGACAAGCTTGCATCTCTCAATAGACAAGAGAGGAGCTTATAAAGGACAGCTTACTCGGATAGAAACTTTTCTGCAGGATCCGAATCAAGATGAAAGAGCAGCTGAAAAGTACCAAGCAAAATTAAATAGTGTAAAAAAGATTGTCGACAAGTTGGGTGATTTAAAGATTCAGTACTGTGATATCGTGACGGATGATGCAGAGCTACAAAATCGTTTAGATGCTTTTCAAGAAATGGAAGATGAAGCTGAAAATATGGAGGTAAGTCTTCAAAAAGCCTTACTCTCTATTTGCAATAGTAATGCTAAAGCTGATGAATCAAATCAAAGTTTCAGTAGTAGCTCAAAAACTGATAATAATACATCCATAAATGTTAAACTTCCAGAGATACCATAACCTAGATTTTCTGGCAATTATTTAGACTGGTATAGTTTTAAAGATCAGTTTGAGACTTTGATTGGGTCGAACGATAAATTAAACTAAACGCAAAAACTCTATTATTTAAAATCTACTCTTAGTGGCAGTGCTCAAGAAGTTGTGACGACAGAAGATTCATATACTTCGCTTTTAAAGGCATTCGAAAATAGGTATCAAAACCAAAGAGCTATTGTTAATAGTCACATGAATGAAATTTTATCTATGGAAATGTCGTCTCAGGATTTAGCTAAAAGTCTAAGAACATTAGTGGATAAATGTCAAAAACATATTAGAGCTCTGAAAACAATAGGCTTAGATCTCAATCAATTTTCAGAAATCATGCTAATAAATACCGTGCTTAAAATGCTAGATAAAGAAACGAAAAGGCAATTTGAGTTATCGCTGAAAACCACAGAATTGCCAAATTGGCCAGAATTTATTGATTTTCTGGAAAAGCGTTGTTTAGTTTTGGGAAATTGGCAAAGTAACTGTAATTTGAATGTTAAGGCCAAACAATTATATTCTGATAAAAATACAAGGGTGAAAAGTTTCCTCGTAAAAAATAATTCAAGTAGTTTTAAGAAATGTGTAATTTGTCGATCAAATCATTCCATATTACAGTGCGATACATTCTTAAAACAGAACGAGTATGATAGATACTTAACAGCCAAGAGGTTTAATTTATGTTTGAATTGCCTCATGTTCGAAATCGCCCTGTCGCCGTTGCAATCAAAATCACCACACCCTATTACATAGAGAAGAGAAAATTTCCCAGACGCGCTGTTTCTCCAACGCAGAAGCATGAAATAGCACCATGCCAACAAATAGATAAAAAACAAATTAACGCATCTGAGAGTGAAAATAATTCAGAGCAGGCCACAAGCTTTGAAAATTCATTATGTAGTGAGATTTGTTTATCAAATAAAAAAGAAAAGGGAGTTCTTTTAGCGACTTGTATAGTATATTTAGATAACGCTAGTGGGATGAGAATTCCTGCAAGGGCGATATTGGATTCGGGGTCTCAATCCAGTTTAATAGATAAACGGCTAGCAGATTCATTACAATGGAGGATATCGCCTCCTTGGGTTCGAGGCTATAAAAGTCACGTGACGGTGGAAAACAAACAACCATTTCTCCATAGGCTTATGTGCTGGACTCCTGGTAATAAGCGCAAAATCAAAAAAGTAATAATTATGCCTCTGTATTGTGCTGCCTACGAATGTTTCAATAACTCTCTGGAACCTGTACATGACTGCAAAAAGATATCTCTCCAAAGATTCCCATTAAAAAGTGCTAACATATTAAAACTTATACTGAGACGAGGCTATTTCAGCCACGTGTTGATGGAAAATATACACTTCAGCCAATCAGATTACAGGGCTACTCATCAACACAGCCGAAAGGTCACGTGTTGGTGGAAAAATGACGTCACACCGATAAACCTCATTAAAGAAAAACAAAACAAGTGTTTATATTTCGGGGATTACTGGCAATATCACAAATTTGAAATCGAAAGTGCAAACATTTATTTCCAACAAAGATGATTCCTTTCGAAGACCTATAGAGTTGCTAGTGACGCAGAAAATAACTGAACGTGTACCTTCGAGTAATATAAACATAGATGACGTAAAACTACCAAAACCTATAGAGCTTGCTGACCCAGAATTTGCGAAACCTTCGAGAATACAAATTCTGATTGGAGTAGAACTGTTTTTTGACATTTTAGAGTCGCAAAAACACAAAATTTCGCAGTTAATATTTCAAAAAACTGTTTTTGGGTTTATTGTTTCTGGATCGGTAGGAAACGAATGTCAACAGTCATTTTGCGGGTTCACTCAAACTCCAGACACGTTAGAGGAAAGTCTGAAAAAATTTTGGAAATTGGAGTGTGTAGAATGTCTTATGAGCGCCGAGGATCAATATAGCGAAAATAATTTTGTGGAAACGCATTACCGCACTCATAACGGAAGATTTGTAGTCTGCATGCCACTAAAGGAAGATCCTGGGGTACTTGGGGACTGAAAGGGAATAGCTGAGAATAGATTGAAACAGTTATGGAATCGTCTAGAGAAAGATCCCTTAATGCGAGAACTTTATTGCAATTTTATGGAAGAATATGAGAATCTTAATCATATGAGTAAGGTTACGGACCACTTTGAGGAACGCGGCAGTTATTACCTTCCGCACCATGGGGTGTATCGCCCTGAAAGCTCGACCACTAAACTTCGCGTAGTCTTTAACGCGTCCAGTACAACAACTAGTGGTAAGTCATTAAATGACATTTTTTTAAAGGGAGTTGTGTCTGAAGAATTGTATGAGATTATGATTCGATTTAGGAAACATAGATACGTGATTTTAGCAGATACTGAGAAAATGTACCGACAGATAGTTATAAATCCTGAACAAAGGAAATTGTTGAGAATATTATGGAAAACATCTCCTTCATCGCCAGTAGACGTTTATGAATTAAATACAGTAACTTACGGTACGTCATGTGCTCCGTTCTGAGCGGTTCGAGTTTTGAAGGAATTAGCGTTCGAGGGAGCAGAAACGTTTAGTAAAGCATCAGAAGTCTTGTTAAATGACACTTACATGGATGACATCATAAATGGTGGAGACAGTGGCGGCCCGTGGTCAAAACTGTTAGTGCAGACGGAAGCATATGAGCTTCTCCCCCTCCTCCGAACAGGAATGGAAAATCTTTGTTATTGAATTAGAAAGCTGGCGGATTAAGCCCTCACCCAGGAAAAAAAAAGAAATTACATAAAAAATGTAAGAGATCCTATTTTACTTTTCCATAAAATGGGCTTAAATTTCAAGCAGCCGCTCTTATCCTCAAAATTGCATTCATCCGTGTCTGATTCGAAGTTTCCTTAGAATTTTCTTTTGTAACGATAACTTGAGAAGAAAAGAAAAAAAAAAAGAAAGAAAACGTACTTATTTTTTATAAGTCAAATCAATCCTCCTTTCTTTTAAACTTGCAAATCGGTCAGTGATGCCCTCATAAAAAGGCGTTGTTTTAATTCAGATATCAATAATTTTAAAAGCTCTTTAAAATTTCCTATGTTTAAAGAATTTTTTCGCTCGCCATGTCCTCTAAATGCCAGTTCTTGCTTACTTAAAAACAATACTGCTTGGATGGGTAATTGTCCATTCATAAGCGTCTATTCAGGCTTACCTTCTTGATAAATTCAGCAATATAAAATCGAGAGTTTGCCGAACAAATATTCTCCTTACTCCCTCCCTCACTTCTCGAGCCAATCAAAGAGTCGAATTCACAGGTGCTGCCGACCTTTCAAAATCTTGAATGAGCTGAGTCTTACCTGCGTACCCCCATTATAACCTATGCCGGAGGAAATGCTTACGTAACCGTTGTCATGGCAACGGTGCTGCCAATTTTCTTATCAGCGCTCTGGGCTGAACCAAAGATTTTCCCAATTGAATTGCGGGAAGATTAAAGTGCTTTTTTTCTGAATGAGCGATCTGGCCACAATACGGTTTTTTGTTTGGTTTTTTTTTTTTTTTTTTTTTTGAGATTTTTTTAATTTACCATAGGAATTCCATAATTCTAATCTGAATTTAGGAAAATTAGTAGAATAAATTATTTTAAAGTATGTGCTGATGATTTCCAAGTGCAGCCCGGCTGTACTTGCTGTATCCCACGAGCCGCCACTGGGTGGACATACCCTGAACTCTGTAAAGGAGCTTCAATTCCAGCTTATTCAGCTTCTGGAATCAGCCGGAATGCATTTGCATAAATGGCAAGCCAATGATGTGACATTATTAGAAAATGTCAGGAATGGAAATCTTGAAGATTACTCATTTCTAGAAAATGAAACCAAAACCTTAGGAGTTACTTGGATACCTAACTTGAATGTTTTTACGTTTAAAGTGAAAATTGCTCGGCAGAATAAACTTTCTAAAAGAACTGTTCTTTCAGACATAGCTAGGCTCTTTGATCCGATTGGTCTCATCGGACCGGTTATCACAAAAGCAGAGACTTATATGCAAGAACTCTGGAAATTAAAACTAGACTGGGATGATTCTCTACCAAATTGCATGGCGAAATCTTGGGATCAATTTATAGACTCATTACACCATTTAGAAAACCTTAAGATTAGTCGTTATATTTTGACTCCTTGTGCTGAAGAAGTTAATTTAATTGGGTTTGCAGATGCATCAACGATTGCATTTGGAGCAGCCGTGTATATCCATCCATCTTATCGCTGTGAAACATCATGTAATTTAATAAGCAGTAAATCACAAATGGCTCCATTAACGACAGTCAGTGTCCCTAGACTGGAACTGTCTGCATGTCTCCTATTGTCCAAGCTCGTAATCAGAATCGTAAAGGCCTTGAAAAGCGACATCAACGTTGTTTTCTTGTATACTGATTCCCAAATTGCTCTAGCATGGATACACACACCACCATGGAAGTTAAAAACATTTGTGGGAAATCGTGTGGCAAAAATTCAAGAGCTTACGCTTAGTTTCCATTGGAATCATGTTTCGTCCTCTAAAAACCCAGCAGACTTAAGGTGCGTTCAGATTAGCGTTTTTATCGTTCTTCTTGTAGCTAATGTCGCAAAAATCGTAAGCACAAAGAAACAGAACGTTCACACTCTGGACTTTAAAGTTTTGTAATGACGTATTCGCATCGGCTGGTGAAACGAAAAAGGGTTGAGTACGGTGCATGCGGAAAGAATGATTGATGATCCTTTCCCCAGCTTGAAAACTTATTAACAAAAGAAGAGGGGGAATCATAGAGACGTTAGGCACGGATTTGGAAAGAACTTAAATCCCAGAAAACTGGTTTTGCCGTCGCTAACTAACGTCATAACTAAGGCCGATAGCTACAATAAGACCTCTAACGGCAATAAGAACGTAGTCTGAACGCACCTTTAATCTCGAGAGGCTTGAAGGCTGAAGAGTTAGTAGATAATCAACTATGGTGGCATGGACCACAGTTTCTTCTTCAACAAATTAGTATTTCCGCACAGAGAGATCTGCAGATGTCCTCAGAAGACAGAGATCATGTGTTGAAGGAAATGAAGACTGATCCTCCGGAGGTTCAGTCAGAAGAAACTTTGACAGTTCATACACTTTCACACCTAACAGTGACTCATTCATCTAAACACTTTATTGACTATCTATTTTCTGTAACCAACAATTTTGTGAAATTAATTAGAATTTGTAGTTTTATTTTTAGGTTTTTTAACAACTGCAAGCATCCAGAATCCAAATTATCTGGATCCCTTTCAGGAGATGAGCTAAAAAGAGCAGAGACCTTTTTGCTTAAGCAGGTACAGTATACCGCATTTGGAGAGGACATAAAGTGTTTGCAGAACCAGAAAAGTCTCCCAGGTAATAGTAAATTAAAATATTTTAATCCTTTTTTGGATAAAGATAGCCTTATTAGAGTTGGTGGACGCTTGAGAAATTCTAATCTAACTTATAAGAGAAAACATCCTATCGTTTTGCCCCATAAGCATAAATTAAGCTCACTAATTTTTGAATATTATCATAAAAAGTTTTTCCATGTTGGTCCACAAGCACTTTTGCACCATGTACGAGCTCAGTATTGGATTATAAATGGTAGATCCCTCGCTCGTAATGTCGTTCACAAATGCATAACTTGTTTTAGACATAAACCTGTAGAAGCCACTCAACTCATGGGAGATTTGCCCTCCTCTAGAGTGAATCCTAGTCTTCCCTTCTCAATATGTGGCATAGACTTCTGCGGTCCCTTCCAAATTAAGTTTAAAAACCAAAGGAAAGGAAAACTAAATAAAGTTTATGTAGCATTATTTATTTGTTTTACCACCAAAGCAATCCATTTAGATATAGTAACAGATTTAAAATCTGAGTCATTTATCGCGACACTTAAAAGGTTTTTTGCTCGAAGAGGCAAAAGTAATACGATTATTACTGACAATGGAACAACATTTGTTGGCACCAACAGCGAGTTGAAAAAATTGCACGCCATCGCAAATAGTCCAGATAATGCTTTAGCTAATTATTTAGCATCTGAGACTATTAACTGGAAATTTATTCCTCCTCGTTCTCCCAACTTTGGCGGCTTATGGGAAGCTGGTGTCAAGTCTTTTAAGTACCACCTCAAAAGAGCATTAGGCAATTCCCACGTAACATTAGAAGAATTTCTTACTATAATAACCCAAATCGAGGGTATTCTAAATTCTCGTCCTTTACAACCGTTGACTTCCGATCCCAATGATATAGAAGTTTTGACTCCCGGGCATTACTTGATTGGCCTTCCGATCACTGCCCTCCCTGAACCAGATTTAACAGCACTTAAGGAAAATAGATTAACTAGTAGGCAAAAAATTGCAAAAATGACTCAACTCTTGTGGGAAAAAATGGCAGCATGATTACTTAAATAATCTTCAACAGCGCAATAAATGGGTTAAAGAGAAAAATAATCTTAAAAGAGGATGTCTGGTCATTCTTAAAGAAGAAAATTTACCCCCTTGCTAATGGGCTTTAGGTAGAGTCCTGGATGTAAAATATGGTCCAGATAGCAAAGTTAGAGTTGTCACACTAAAAACTATAAAGGGTATAGTTACTAGATGTATATCCAAGGTGTGTCCTCTTCCTATGGACTATAATATGTCAAATTAAAATTTAAGCTTTGTTTATAATTCAAATATTGTTCATTGATGTTCATTATTCTAGAATATGTTAATTGTACTTATTGAATGTTTGCAACATGTCAAAGGGGGCCGGTATGTTACCGCCTGCGTTGGCATCAGTGTTCCTGCGCGCTTGGCGCTCTCTTGGCGTAGTTATATTCGCAGCGCAGTCTATTCGCCACTTGCAAAATCGCCGCTTGCCTTGTAGGAGCCTTGCTCAACCATCTCTTGTTATGTTCGTTCTTAATAAATATTTGTTACCGTTGAAAATTTAATCTCATCACTTTAGTTAATTATACAGTCCATTTTGATAGTCGACAGAGCCAAAACAGGTATATACATTGAAAAAGGATTTTGAGGGGAAAATTAAAGGTTTCAAAGCTCGTTTAGTAGCTCAGGGATATCGGCAGATTGAAGGTATTGATTATAAAGAAGTATTTTCTCCCGTAGTAAATTTTACCTTGGTAAGATTATTTATGTCAATTCTTGTTGTCCGGACACCATTGGTGGAATTGGTTGAATGGATTTCACGACATTTAGATATAAAGAATGCATATTTGTATAGTACATTAAATGAAGAGTTGTATATAATAAATCAACCACCAGGGTTTCAAAATAAAATGTTTCCTAATCATGTTTTTAAATTCAAAAAGGCTTTTTATGGCCTACATCAGTCTGGTAAAGAATGGTTTATAAAACTATACAAAACTTTCCTGGAATTAGGATTTCAAAAGTTAGAAAATTGAAACAGTGTGTATCAATTTAAATGGATTGTTCTTATACTTGTATATGTTGACGATTTTGCTGTATTTGCTAAAAATGAGGACATTATGCACAAAGTATTTGAGTTGATTAAATTAAAGTTTGAATTTAAAAATTCAGGTATAATTTCAACATTTTTGGGTGTTCAGTTTGAATATCTTGATTAAATTAAAGTTTGAATATCTTATAATGGTGATTTAATTATGCACCAGAAAACCTATATATCAAAATTGAAAGAAACCTATCCGGACATTCCAGATAATAAAGTTAAAATACCTATAAGTGCTGGAGTAGTTATTAAAAAGTCCGGAGAAGATGAGGTTGTTTCTGAAAATCCGCATAGAAATTTAATCGGATCACTCCTCTTTTTGGCAAGTAGGACAAGACCAGATATAACTTTTTCAGTTATTTTACTGTCCCAATATTCTAGAAAACCAACAGAGACTCACTGGAGATTAATGTGTCAAGTACTTCAATATGTAATAGGAACTACCGATTATTGTATAAATTTAAGTAAACGTACAAATTATGATATAATTGCATTTTTCCGATGCTAGTTGTGCATCCGATAGGGATGATAGGAAATCAATAAGTTGTTACATTGTTTTAATTGGAAATGTTCCAATCTCAGGGAAAACATTTAAACAAAAATGTGTCGCACTTTCCAGCATGGAAGCTAAAGTTATTGCCCTATCGGATACTGTAAAAGAAATTATTTGGTTAACTAAAATACTTGAAAGTTGTTCAAATTTAAATTTATTTCGGTCCTTACCGAAAGTTTATTGCGATAATCAAAGTGCCATACATTTTTCTAAAAATTGTAATGATAGTCAAAGGACTAAACATATCGACACAAGGTATTTTTATATAAAGGAGCTGTTGGAACTGAAAAAATTTAATGTATTGGATGTATCTGGTAATCAGAATTTAGCAGACATACTGACAAAAGCTTTGCCATATGAAAAGTTTAATTTGTATTGTAATTGGATAATGGATTAAAGTTTCTTCGGCCGTCGGTACGATGGGGCCGGATTGTCAGAGTTACAAGGTTTCGTTCCGACATCCAAGAGAAGAAGACACCAGGTAAATGCAAATGTACGCCTGAGAGATGGCATGGCTGTATATAAGGATGTTTAAACTTCTTGTGTTTTCGGTTCAGTGCAACAGAACGGTTGCCGTTATACCTGTATATTAATGTTCATTAAAATATGTTCTTTTCAGTTTAAAACAGTTTACTGGTGTCACTTATTTAACAACCACTGCGTCAGGTGTCTATTCAAGTTTTCTTTCTGAAGGAAACCTTTCTGATATGTCACACACAAGGCTTCTCTCAAGTGCGGATACGAAGATGTTTGTATAAGGTTCTTTTTTTGGGGAATCTTTTCTGACATCTGTAATACACTTAAGATTTCTCTCCAGTGTGGGTAAAAACATGTCTATTCAAGTTTCCTTTCTGAGAGAATCCTTTCTGACATATGTCACATATATAAGGTTTCTCTTTTGTGTGGGTACGAAGATGTCTATTCAAGTGTTCTTTCTGAGAGAATCCTTTCTGACATATATCACAAACATAAGGCTTCTCTCCCGTGTGAGTACGAAGATGCACATTCAAGCTTTGAAACCAAGAAAATCCTTTCTGACATATGCCACACATAAAAGGTTTGTCTTCAGAATGAGTGCAAACATGTGCATTCAAGCTTTCTTTCTGAGAGAATCCTTTCTGGCATATGTCACAAACATATGGTTTGTCTTCAGAATGAGTGCGAACATGTGCATTCAAGCTTTCTTTCTGAGAGAATCCTTTCTGGCATATGTCACAAACATGAGGTTTCTCTCCTGTATGGGTTAAAAGATGTCTATTCAAGTTTTCTTTCAGAGAGAATCCTTTCTGGCATATGTCACAAACATAAGGTTTCTCTCCTGTATGGGTAAAAAGATGTCTATTCAAGCTTTCTTTCTGAGAGAATCCTTTTTGGCATATGTCACACACATGGGGTTTCTCACCAGTGTGAACACGAAGATGCACATTCAAGCTTTGAAACCGAGAGAATCCTTTCTGACATATGCCACACATAAAAGGTTTCTCTCCAGTGTGCATACAAAGATGTGCATATAAGTATTCTTGCATAGAGAATTCTTTCTGGCATATGTCACAGACATAAGGTTTCACTCCAGTGTGGGTACGAAGGTGTTTGTTTAAGGTTCCTTTTTCAGAGAATCCTTTCTCACATATGTCACACGAATAAGGTTTCTCTCCTGTGTGGATATGAAGGTGTTTGTTTAAGGCTCTTTTTTCAGAAAATCCTCTCTGACATATGTCACACACATGAGGTTTGTCTTCAGTGTGGGTACGAACATGTACATTCAAGCTTATTTTCTGAGAGAATCCTTTCTGGCATATATCACAAACATGAGGTTTCTCTCCTGTGTGTGTGCGAAGATGTTTGTTTAAGTTTCCTTTCTCAGAGAATCCTTTCTGACATATGTCACATACATGTGGTTTTTCACCTGTGTGGGTAAGTAGATGGCTATTCAAGTTTGACTTATTAAAGAACTCTTTCTCACATATGTCGCAAGAATAAGGCTTCTCTCCTGTGTGGATAGGAAGGTGTGTTTTTAAGGATCCTTTTTGAGAGAACCTTTTCTTACATATGTCACAAAAATAAGGTTTCTCTCCAGTGTGAGTACGAAGGTGTTTTTTTAAGGATCCTTTTTCAGGGAATCTTTTCGCACATATGTCACACAAATAAGGTTTCTGTCCTGTGTGGATACGAAGGTGTTTGTTTAAGGTTCTTTTTCCAGAAAATCCTTTCTGACATGTCACACACATAAGGTTTGTCTTCATTGTGGATACGAACATGTTCATTCAAGTTTTCTTTCTGAGAAAATACTTTCTTACATATGTCACACCCATACGGTGTCTCGCCTGTATGAGTGCGAAGATGTGCATTCAAGTGTTCCTTTTGGGGAATTTTTCTTCACACATGTTACATGATAGTGTTCCTCTCCTGTGTTTCTTAAAGGTGAGCTGTGACGATAAATTAATGTTGAATGATTAAAAGGGACAATAAATGAAAATTTTCTTATTGTTGATGTAGTTATTTTCCAAATGTCACTTTTTGTTTTAAAGAAAACTCTGGGGGTTCACAATATAAAGATTTCCTTCCTTGTACAAAATGTGTGAAGATATCTTACTGTGCTTCAGATATCATTAATGATTAAGATTTTCAAAACTAACTCACATGGTTTTATTTGTCCGTTTCTAATCCTTATTGATAATTTACTGCTCCATATTTTGTAACACACAATAGCACAAAGCATTCAAATTCTTATGTGAAGAAATTATAAATGTAGTGGAAATCTGCAAGAAAGTAAATGAAACAAAGTTAATGAAAAATAATTAAAAAGTAAAGACATTTTTTTACAAATCTAAAATTGTTTGAAATTTTAGGACAAAGAAAAGAAGTTTAAACTTCTAAAACCAAGCGAGACTGACCTAAAAAATAAACTACAGTATAAAAAAGTTACCAAAAAAATGTAATTTAAAAAATAACATGTATTAACACTAGGTATCATGTTATTTATTTTATAAGTAATTTTTTATCAGTAACTATTTAGTTCAGGAGGGATATATTTAATAAAATAGTAAATTTGCTAGGTATGATGTCATTACAAAACATTGCACTCAGAAGAAAAGGTTGCCACACCATGTGATACATCTCACGACAGCCATCACATGGGAAAGGTAACATTAAAAGCAACTGCCAGAATTTTTGTAAGGTTGCTGTTTATAAACTTTACACATGGTGTACTGATATTAAGAGATGTATTAGGTACACAATTACAGTTGAAAATCTGGAAAAACCTAGCTCTAAATTTTCTCAACAATGCTTTTAAAAAACAAGCTTTTTTTTCTGATTTAGCAAAATTATAACA
>JAWZYV010006328.1:0-22981 GCA_038373885.1 Cheiracanthium punctorium | reverse complement strand
CTTTCATGTTTGCATTCAAAATGGCAGAGGACATTTTCAAAACTGGCTGTAAGGAATGATGATGCAAAAACTTCGATTTAAATTAGATTTTTCAAAAATATAATGATCACAGGATTCAATAACAGTGTTTGACCACAGTCCATCAGTGTTGGAAATTGACTTTCCCTCTAAAACAAGGTTCGAAAAATTCTACTTGAGTGTCAGAATAGTTGTTACATTCTTAAAATTTAAGGCGTCTTCTCACTTTGAAAATTAAAAAAAATCGAATTTTTTTTTTTTAAATTTTGAAAGTACATATCATCAAAAATGTTCTATCAAATTTTCATAAAGATCGGAGGAAATAGCCAAAATAACAACGAGTGTTTCGACAGCCGTGTCTGGGCAATGTCACCGAAACACGTTTTTACGGGAAGAAAAGCCGTGGAAATGGCTTGTCAAACAGCAGCATGCATTTATAACGAAGGGCTACAACCTGTTTTAAAAATTTTGTAGGTGATGGGTGTCAAACTTGGCCCTATCGCCGCTCAATACGCCGAGAAACGCGACAGTGATCGCGTACGCGTAGGGAACCGCGGCAGCTCTAACGCTTCAAAAGAGACTAGGTCGAGACGAAGGGAAGCTATTTTGGACGAGCACAACTTCCACGAAGAATCGGAAGGTCCATTGTATGGAGCAGGCATCGCTGATAAACCCGAGGTAAGGTTTTTTTCGTGATTTTTCTGCAACCAAAACTTTAAACGCGTTTATCTCGAAACAAGGTTTTTCAGTGCCTTGTGGATGAAATTTCGGAAACTATCCGGCCGATTGTCATGAAATTTGAATGACATATTCTTCATAGTTATGGCTATACCGCATATCATCCGATTTTTGAAATTTTGATTTGAAGTATTTTTTTTTTTTTTACAAAAAACTGCAAAAAAAACGCGTTTTTTTTTATTTTTTCGAAAAACGTGCACCATTTTGTTATTTTCGCGAATATCAAAAATCGGATGATATGCGCTATAGCCACTGACATACTGAATCTAAAACTGTTTTATTTTTTTGTTTCAGATGACCTGTCTCGGAGATACCATCCACAAGCCACGAACATTACATTTCTACACGGGTTTTTCGATGCTACTGTTTTATTATAATAATTGTTCAAAAAAAAAAAAATTCTTGTACTTGAAAGATGTGTTTATTATATAGGATCCATTTTATCCCATAATTGTTTGCAAAAATCCTCGAAAAAAAAATCGCGAAAATAGCCTATTTTCGAGATGCCTAAAGTGAGAAGATGCCTTAAGAGTAATAAGAAAAAACCAACGGGTACTCTTTGGATCTCCCTGTAATTTATATCCTTTTCCGTGGTTTCCTTAGCAACAAATGAGTAAAAAAAGTAAAAAGGTGCTCTATCTTGAAATGACTAAAAAAAAAAGAGTTTATATTTGTTACAAGCGTCTATAATTAAGCCAGAGAATGGCTTTAAGTTCATTAATGGGTTTTTTTTAATGTAAAATGAGTTCAGTATTTGAAAATAAGTTTTGTGAGATTTTACCGTTTGAGTTCAACGTGAATTTAAAAGTGTTAAAATGGATCGCCGCATGAAATAAGCGTAAATATTATTTGTGAGTCATCGTCATTGTGAATGCACATTTTGTGAATATTGTCTTTTAATTCGATTGGCTACACCGGCAGTTACCGCAGAGGTGACCCGACACGGTAGGCAAGGTAAGCATTGCACCGAGGCAACATTTCGATCTCAAAAACTGAAAAAAAATCCTGAATCTAGAGCATAAAACGAGGTACCTTTTTACTTCCTTGTACGGAGTATAAGGAAGTAATGTGATCCCGAAAAATTTCGGGGGCCAAATTTCGACGAAAGAAAAACAATTTTAACTACCTCTAAATTTAATTTTAAGAATTTTTTCGATGCATCTCATCGGGTGCATCATCCTATAAATGAGTCTGCAATTCATTTTGACCAATGGCGAGTCTATTGTGACCAGTTTTTCCATGCCGTCTGTACATACTTACGTACGTGTGTACGTATGTATGTAACTCGCATATCACAAAAACTATTGGTCACAGTATGTGTTGAAATTTTATATTTAGGATTGATGTGACATCTAGTTGTGCGCCTCCCCTTTTGGTAGCAATCTACAGGATAGTTTATCTAGAGGAACGCCCAAAAGATACGAAATACATTAAGCTTCAGGGCCGAAATACATTAAACTCGCATATCTCAAAAACTATTAGTCGTAGAATGTCGAAACTTCATTTTTAGGATTGCTGTACCATGTAGTTGTGCACCTTCCCTTTCGGTCCCATTCGACTGGATAGTTTATCTACAGGGACGCCCAAAAGATTTTAAATACATTACGCTCTATGGGCCGAAATACATTAAAGCGTATTTTAGAAGTATGAGGCTACTTCAAACGAGATATATGCTATTGAGATTTACAAAATGAATTTCTCCATTGAAAATAATGTCTTTATCATTGATAGTGCTGCTACAGGAACACTCAAAAGATTTCCAATACATTGCGATCAATGGCAATTTTAGGTATACATTCATCCATTTCAAGCACAATACCGTTCTACCCTATAGTTAGGTAATGGTCCGACCAAGGTCACGTGCCTCCCCCAAGAATCACGCGAAAAGTCGCAAAGCTTGGCAACTTTTGATGTACGTGTGTATGTATTTACTCGAACGTGTGCATTTCTGCACTCGAACTCTATAGGAGAGCGCTGCTTTTGTAGTAAAAAAGGGTAATTATGCAGAGAAATTTGGGGAAAAAAAGCCTGATAAAGTAACACTTTCGCTAAACATGAGAATTTAAATATAAATGTATCTATCAGTATTCTGAGAATTAAATAATGATTACCATGACGCTTCCAAAAGAATTGACTATTCTCATAAAATAATCTGAATATCTCTTACAGGCTAAAAGTTTTAAAACATGTGCATATATAAATATTTCTAAAAATGGATCACAAGTCAAAATATAAACAAACCAACATAAAATGTAAAAGTTTTAATATACTATAATAATGAATATAGACTATTCCTTTTATTTTATGTTTGTAAAATGTGTATGCAAAATTTTAAGACATTTCATCGGTCATTTCTTATTTCACGTTTTGCATTAAACGAAAAATTGTAAAATTTTATTTTCCTAAAAATAAAAAAAGTGTGTTTTAAACACATGTAGATCTGGTGCCTGAGTAACATTTAAAGAGCTGTAACTTCGGTTCTAAGTAAAATAGATTTAAAATTTAATCTGCTTTGGAAAGCTTAAAGATATAATTTTATAATTTTAATATTTCAGAAAAATCAATATTTTCACCCAGTATAATCGGAGTTACTTTTTCAAGTTTTCTCTTTGAAAAATAAATAAAACTATTTTTTTTTAAATAATGGCATGCCTATTTTATTCATGTATGCAACGAGAAATGAAGGAGAGAAAAAAAAGTTTTATTGAATCTGGAATAAGTAGGAAACGGATAAAGATACAAATATATTATTAATGTTTTGATTTTACAACTTGTGACTTTGGACGGTAGACCTCGTTATGGGGAGAAGTAGAGAAAGACTGGAAGCACGTCAATTAGTCTGCCAGGGTATGACAAACCTCATTCTTCACCAGTCCAACTGTTCTGAAGAAGACTCAAGAAGAGCGTAACGGACTTTGCATCAAGTAGCCCTGATGGTCACCAGCGTTCGAGAAGATATCAAATCTCGTGCGACGTCAGTGCAGCCTCGGATCGTTTTAAATATGAACAACAGTGAAAACATTTGTAATTAGAAGATATCGCTTTCCTCAACACTTCTATCTTCCATGCGGTTTGATGGGGAAAAATATCGGCAGAGTAACAAAGTTTTTGAGATATTGCTCGTCTTTAATTGAATTTCATAAAGGCTCTCTACCTCGAAGAATGTATTGATTCTCATAAGGGCCCCCCTCCCTCCCTTCAAAGCCCATCCACCTCCTCAAGGTGTTCTTCGGGTTTTCTCATTTCTGCTAAAACCCATTGAAAGGCTGTCTTGTTCTTCCGCTTTTCACTGCCCGGCTAAAAGCGATGGAAAAGGCCGTCTTGAACTTCCATTTTTCATTGTCCCGGCTAAAAGCGGTGGAAAAGGCCGTCTTGAACTTTCACTTTTCATTGTCCCAGCTAAAAGCGGTGGAAAAGGCCGTCTTGAACTTCCACTTTTCATTGTCCCGGCTAAAAGCGGTGGAAAAGGCCGTCTTGAACTTCCACTTTTCATTGTCCCGGCTAAAAGCTGTGGAAAAGGCCGTCTTAAACTTCCACTTTTCATTGTGCCGGCTAAAAGCGGTGGAAAAGGCCGTCTTGAACTTCCACTTTTCATTGTCCCGGCTAAAAGCGGTGGAAAAGGCCGTCTTGAACTTCCACTTTTTATTGTCCCGGCTAAAAGCGATGGAAAAGGCCGTGTTGAACTTCCACTTTTCAATGTCCTGGCTAAAAGCGGTGGAAAAGGCCGTCTTGTACTTCCACTTTTCATTGTCCCGGCTAAAAGCGGTGGAAAAGGCCGTCTTGAACTTCCACTTTTCATTGTCCCGGCTAAAAGCGATGGAAAAGGCCGTCTTGTTGGGGTTCTACAGAAATTCTTCATAAAGTATTTTAAGTAAACAATTTAGTTTGAACAGCTCATTCGCTACTTTCACAAAAGAACGAAACTGACGTTGACAGAGCGGGGGCATTTCTTTCCACAGTACGCAGTTTTCATTTATAATAATTTCGCTCTGCTCATTTCCATTTTGGGATTTAACAAATTTTTCCTCAGCTATGGAGGCGATGACTTTGAAAAAAGCTCCAGGCTGTGAATACTTCGTTTGGTCGGAGAGTTCACTTCTTATTGTTACTAACAATCCGTTACAGAGCTTTATTTTACTGTAAAATAAAACAAGAATTATAAATATGCCGGGCACATCGATTACATGAAACATTTTCCAACATAATTTCTTTTTCTACACCCAATTATTTAACGGATGCAGTATTTGCGTGTCAAATTTCGGAATATTTTTTTTTTCTTTCGTTGTTTTACACTTTTCACTCTTTAGTGATGCCGAAATTTCGCGTACTAATGTACACAATCTAGCAATACCTGGATCATTGATAAAAAGTTTTAAAATCTAAGCTAATTTTTCTGCAGATTTTTTTGTGCCTCTACCCAAGAGACGATTGCTGTAAGTATGGTTTTTTAATGTAACAAACTCTCTGGAATACATATTGCTCAAGCGTAGTTATGCTTACTCGTCACGAACGTTCCTTTTTTCCCTGTTAATGGAGTATTCGTGATATTTCAAGCAGGGCACGTGCCACAGGCGACACTTGACCACTGAGATTTCCATTTCGAGGTGGACGCGACGAAGAAGCATTTTGCCTATCCGCTAACATAGTTGCAAGGACGCGACGAGAGCGATTATCCCTTCTGTACCAGAGATGCTTTCGGGCTCCTGTTTTAAAGCCCGAGTACTTTTAATTTACTTTAGCCCGAGCGATATCATTTAAGTCGGAGCCCCAGCACGAAAATTCAGCTAAATAGACAAATGAAAGTCATTAACTTGATGGACAGAATATCATGAATTTCGTCGTTTTTACAAATTAAAGACAAATATAATAGACAATTCTTGATGCTTTTCCTAATTCTTTATATTCGAGTTTATCCAATAATAACATTTAGATTATTCCATGAATCCCTTTTTAAAATCTGTTTACAAAGAGTATGTTCAATAAAGGAAAAATTTTCTCGGGAGCGTGATTTATAGAGCCCGGGCTCGAGCTCGGGCTGTGCCCGTCTCGTCTATCTGTACCCATCGTTTCTTCCTGCCATCGGATCTTCGACGTCCTCTGATGCAGCCCGGCGCATGCGCTGTCCGGCAACAGGAATATTCGAAGACTCATGTCGGGAATCAACGATAGGCAGAGAAGGGAGAATCGCTTGCGTCGTGTCCTTGCAAAGATGAGACCGCACGGGTTCAAGTCCATCAGGCGCTAAAATATTTATTTGAATCACGGTCCTTAGAACCTGAATCTAAGGAAGATCTTTCCTCTGCACGCATGAACATATATAGGATATTTTGTGCCCCTGGCAGGACACATCAAACTCTGCTTTCCCCCCTTTCTAAATCTTGAATAAATATTTAATAATTCTTCACCCCCTACAATCGTTAGACTTAATAAAATCTCACCTATATTCCCCCTTTACAGATGTTCTGCTTTGAAAAAAGAGAACATATAAAACAGTAAAACTGTATCTATACCTCCCGAGATCCAGCTCATTTTGCGCCCCCTTTCCTTTTTGCACCCCTGGCGGGGACCAGACCCCCCCCTCCCATCTAGCTACGGCCCTGTTTGCTCGATGAACTTTCAATTTTATGTATTATTATGCAAATAAATACAAATATTATTAAAATGCCCAATAGCTAAACAGTTGGGTCATTTTACGACTTTATACATTAAAGTATTTAAATTTTCATTGAATTCTAACCAACCACCACAGAGTTATTATCAGCACTAGAAAAATTACTAATTTTCGAGCAAAATCAATTTTAAATTCCTAAGTACTGCTGTTAATCTATAAAAACTCTAATTATTTCTTCCATATTTCCAGTTTTTCATAGGGTTTGTATTAAAATGCTTTTAATGAATCCTATTTTCGTGCTAGCTCGTAGTGCCACAGTTCGCACTCGAGAATGAATTGTTTATAAAGCATTTTAAAGAAAGAAAGCTTCCATAAGATATTATTTCGCTAACCGGAAAAGTTTTTAAATTTTTAAGTGGTTTTTGAATTCGATTTTTAAATCATTCGGTCGAACAATCCAATTTCGCAGTCTCCCAGGAGGAAATCTCGGTCGGTGACGATGATGAGAAACAGATGTGTTACACTTCAAACATACCGTTGGCGTGAAAATGGACTTGGAAGGTCCAGAACCTTCTGGGATGTTCTAGAACATCCTCGAACACCTTAGTGCATTCGATATCAGAGTTTCTTAAACGATGGGTCGCGATCCTAATTGGGGCTCGCGGGACCTAGAGCAGATTTGGTATTTCTTTAACTAATTTTAGTAATTTTACGACACTTTCGTCTTAAACCACAAAATTATCAAAGTGGCGATCCAATCTAAATAATATTGAAGAAGTGGTTTGTCCTGCGGTGTCGACAATTTTGCGAAGATTTAATAATATAATTAAAACTTAACAGGCACGCCCTTCCCATTCATAATAAATCCCCACACATGCGTTATTACTAGGAAGGTCACTGCTGAAACAAACTCACAAGTAGCTGTCCTTAGTTGACAGACTATAGTTAAGTTGATAGTTAAATTGACAGACTATATAGTTAATTTATTATAATGAATTGTTTGAATGGACCCAAGTAATTGAATTCATTTTTATAATTGTATTGCATTTTTAAGTTTGTTACTTATGTAAAATTTTCACATTGTCCAATATCTTAAAATTTATAATTAAACTCAATGACCTTAAACGGAAATAGTACATTACAGTACAAGTGAAGAAACTGACAGTTTCACTCACGAGTGTATCGGATTTGTGCATTGCTTATGGGTGCAGTGGAAAAACGACAGATTCTAAACAATAGCTTAAGGGAATTGTCGGATCAAAAAGTTGATTTATTTTGGCAACAAATAAATCAACTTTTTGATCCGTTTAAAAGGTACCGTTATCCAAAGCTCACTTTATGTAATGATGAAACTTACTTCTTAATTTCCATCTCTATGTTTTCGATAGTATCCAGAGACTTTTTATGACTACGACCTCTACGACCGGACCTAAATGGCATTTGAAAGGAAACGCATTAGTATCCTGTAACTTATTTATTAACAGTATCTGAAAAAAAATTCTTTGAATTGAATAATTTTATATAATAATAGAGTTTAAATTTGTAATTAGAAAAAAATAATCATCCGATTATTTAACGTTCTTGGGAAATTTGAGTTTTCTTCGTGTGCCCGAATGAAGACGTCCATATCTTGCACGATAATTTCAGTGTCCCCACTTTTAGACTGGGGATCTGAAATGTTTAAAACCACGTTAGTCCGTTTTTTTAGCTGACGTCTGCTAATCTCATCAACTAATCGTTAGTCCCATTCTTCTCACGAAAATGAGGTTTTCTTTCACAACTGCTAGTGCTTGAAGTAAATAATGTCTGGCTGCGTTTAGCGTCGAAAATTGGCAAGCTGCCAGTAAAGGTAAATCCGAATGAACCGGTCCAGGAGGGGGGAAAGCGAGCGGGGTGAATGCAATTTTTCAGTCTTGTTCATTTCAATAGGATTGCAGAGGGTTATTGTGCTTTGAATTATTATTCTTAGTTCATTTCATTTGATAATATAAATCGTTATTTCTTCAAAACTGTGTCTGAATAATTTAGCGGCAAGCGTACGTCTGACTGGCAACCCCAACAACTAATGGACGTGCCCGTTTCCGCCTCTAAACAGGATATTTACGTTTTCATCTAATCGTAGTTAAAGAGTATGAACCTTTAAAAATGTTTGTCTGCATAAATACTCCATATTGCGTCGCACGGGTGTATTATAAGGTTTTGAGATATAACTTGACTAAGAATACTGTCAGCTGACGTTCTTCAGTTTGCCGTTAATCGAGTCAACTCATTATCTAATCCTGTACTTCGTTCGCGAACGAAGCTTATTTTCGCAATCAATGTGATTTTTTTTCTTTTACATATTTTTTGAATAATCGGGCCATATACTGGCAGCAAGTTCGTAGCCAGGAAGGGAATTATAAGGGTTTGATCCCCCAACATCGAAATTTTAGTCACTACATTAGTAAATTTTTAATTGCATTGATTCTAGATTTTTTTTCTCCCTAATGGCCAGTTCAGTAGCCTACTTATAGACTTGACCGCTACGAGGGGCTTAAATGTTCGTCATTTCATTATGGGGGCCGCCTACTAAACAGATTAACGTTGTCCTCAATAAGTGGTCTTCTAATTTTGAAACCCTTTCCAGATGAGGGACCTAACACCCGTATTGGTACCCCCAGAGGTATCGTCGTTGGCAGCTTTAAGAGATAAAATTTTCCTTTCGTCAATATGGTAGCCGGGGAAAAGACAGTGCTCCTGACCCTTTTTGGCTAAACTGCTGTATCTGTCCTAGCTAGTTTTTGCACCAAATTTGGCGACCAATAACGTTGTAGACAACCTCGGCCTTTTTGTGTGAAATTTCTTTTAATGTTCGAGCATCTTACTTTGGTTTGCTAGTAATTTCTGTAAGATTTAACTTAGTTTGATTAGTATTTATAGCCTTATTTGTTATTTATATGTTATTAAATAATCTCCATAACCACGGCGTTAATACTAAGTGAAATTCTATTAAATCAAGTTTAAATGTACTTTGTATGTTAAGGTATGTTAAGGCCTAGGTCTAAAAAGCCATTTTTGTGGAAAAAATCGATGTTTGTTTTATTGTTTTATTTGAAAGATCGTATTCTTAAGATTCCAAAACTGTTTTACTTTTGCTTCTACGATAAATAGAAAGGAAGATAGAGCTGTTTGAATGTCCCTTCCAGTTGAACATTGATGCTAAAATAAAATCTTTAAATGCGTTTTCTGGAAAACTGTGTTCTTTGTTACCTTGCGTCACGATAACAGCATCTGCTCTAAAAGTTTTAAAGATGTCTTAATGAAATTTTACATAAACATTCTATTGATATTAAAGTGTGTCCTGTAGCAAAAGTTAAGCTATACGTATGAAATTAATAAATTTACAGGTACTCTTAGACAAAAAATTGAATTTTTTCTCAAAATTTTCAACGCTTCTGTACATAATTGGCCATATTTCAGTGAATTTTTAAAATACAATAAAACTTTTGGTACAAAACACGGAAAAGTGTTATAGGAGTATACTGTGCGAAGGAAGTTACTAAATATTGAGAAAATTGCAGTGTAGAGCAGTTGGTGTGAGTATGCAATTTTGCTAAATTTTTCTTCAAAAATGCATTTTTTTGAAAAAGTGATGAAATTTTTGTAAAATAAATTATTGTTTCTGTCATGTTTTATGACTTTTCAAATAAAAATGCAGGAATCACACCAAAATTTTGCATTTTTGAAAAAAAGTGCTCCGCACGTAGGCAGACCTTAAAAGATAGACAAAAACCATTGAAAGATTCCCGAACAAAATTTACAGATTATTTCCGATGGATTTGATGATGGTTAAATTAAAGTGGCATGAAAATATGTAAAACTATTTTTTTAATCTTATATTTGACGTATGTTCAAGCAGTTTTGTTGTTTTTCAAACTCAGACTCGTCAGCAACAGCGTTTGAAGTTCCAAGAGGTGATCAATACTAAAACTTTGAAAATAAAAGGATAGAACTTACAGAGCTGTACGAAACTTTTTGAACAGGCCCATTCCAAGAGTTATAATCAGAAATACAGTAAAAATTTCAATCAAAATCGCTTTTCTACTCAATTAAGCTTGAAAGCAGTTTTAGATCGAACCTTTACACTTGAAATTTCAAGAGGAATTGTTGGAAGGAAACAAGAAATGGCTTTGTTGCAAGTTTCAGATTTATGACAGACTCAACAATGCAATGAAGAACTTGGGTTTGTTTGGATCTGCGTTCTTTGTTGGTTGGTGGTATTTCATTGTCGCTGACATTGTTTTGAATGGATGCTGTGTAACGAAAAAGCAAAGAATGGAAAATGGTTGCCTCCGCTGTTTCTTTACATCTTATATCGCTGTTTATGATTCTCTATTCTGCTAGTGTAAATACTGTCGAATTCGCTTAGTGAAGTATCGGTTAAAGAAATGCCCCGCTTATCGTAATAAATTTTCAATGTACCAAATCGTAATAATTAGTGAATGCGATCTTGGATAATCTACTATTCCGCTTATTAGAATGAATTTGCTCGGCAAAATGGCTATTTCATCGAACGGGTTCGAATGCATATATTCCCAAAGAGAAAAAAATTCTCTTTCGTTCTTAAAAAAATCCCTTTCCCAAGGGTGGACTCTTGGGCGTCGGGCATTCACCACTACTAAGGTCCGAGGTATTGGCCATTTTATGGTGTAGAATCCCAGTAGTTAGCCAACTTTACCTCTATAAAGGGACGGACGAGGTAAACACCCAAGCCTGACCTATGGAATGTTGGTGGTATGGCAATCCTTCACGAGGTTCATCAGCCTGCAGAGTTACCCTTCAGGCTGACTTTTTACGGGGTTATAACGTGAATTCACGTTAGATCTGGAGAAAACTAGCCCAAACTCCAGACGGTGAGATTGAAAGCTGCGGGATAGGACCACAAACCCGGAATATTCACACTTCAGCCGTGTACCATGTTTAACCCTTTAATGCGAAGTATTCCCGCTCTGGGAACACCAAACTCTGACGTATTGACTATTGCCAGTCACGAAGAATAGATTTGATTTCTATAAAAATAGTTGCGGGTGACATAGCTCCTCGAGAATCCTTTTCTTTTGAGCACGTCATTTCCCGTCAAAAAATGGTCACGATTATATTTAACAGCACTGACATCTGCTGAAAAAGGGAAAAATGCGAGAACAGCTGGATAATTTGCCCCATGCTGAAAAAGGGCAGCCATTGCCATCGCTCGACTTAACGACCAGCAAGAGGGCGGACGATCGAAACGTTCATCGCGTGCCAGAGATCTAGAGGCTTTTTTTTGAAGACAGCTGGCTGGTAGTTAAGTCGAGCGACGGCAACGGCTGCCCTTTTTACAGCATTGGAAAAGGGTTGCTCCTCAAAGGTTTGTCTTATCCACTCTGCCATGGTGGGGACTGGACCCAGGGTGTGACAGAATGGTTCGTTAGCCACTACATCACCAGGGTAGTTGTTTATTCAAATATCGTTCTGCAAAATTGTACTTTGAAATCAAACGTGAACTTGTGTAGACTTAGGAACAACAGAGATGAAAGCCTAGCCTAAAAGAACCATAGATCTCGATAAATTGTGTCTCTCAGATCCAAAATTTCCTAATGATTGCCTCCTTTTGAGTGCGCCATTAATACTTCTTTTGACCTCACGTAGGAAAACTAAAGAGCAGTAAGTAGTTAAGCGCAGTTGTTCTGTTGAGCAGTAAGTAGTACTCAAGCTTTAAAAAATTATACATGTTATTTTACATTTAAAAAAATGTAATATTTGACTAATTTACCACGTACGAAAGTTGATGTTGGATTAGATAGTAGTGATTTGTGTGCTGCAATAAGTGTTTGACTTTGAAAGTTTTCTCTATTATTTTTGTAATTTTTAGTTCATCTTTCAATAAAAATACTGATTCTAGGAACAGATTTATCTTATAATTTACATATTTTTAAATCGTACTTGTCTGGAAAAATCAAATTCCAATCGGGAAACCAAAATAGGAAAATTGTATACGACTCTAACGTATTTTTGTGAATGCTATGTGATTTTTCTCAGCGAAGTAACGGAATGTCAAAGTGTTGAATATATCATAGACATACCTGTGATTTTCGAGTTGGTTTCATGTTTTACAGTGATAGAATCTCAAATAATTAGTAAGATAAGATGAAATAAGATTGTTGAAATTATATATAAAATACTGGCGTAACATCTATGTTGTGCACCTTGATTTTTGGTTCCAATCCTATCATTATTGTGTAAGAATAATGATAGGATGCAAGACGAGACAAATCTTTCCAGCTGTTTTGCGAGACGAGACAGGCGTTTTTATCATTATTCTGTAAGGATGTTGAAAGACGAGACTTAGCTTTGCAGCTGTTTTGCGAGACGAGACAGGCGTTTTTATCATTATTCTGTAAGGATATTGCAGGACGAGACTTAGCTTTGCAGCTGTTTTGCGAGACGAGTCAGGCGTTTTTATAATTATTCTGTAAGGATGTTGCAAGACGAGACAAAGCTTTGCAGCTGTTTTGCGAGACGAGTCAGGCGTTTTTATAATTATTCTGTAAGGATGTTGCAAGACGAGACAAAGCTTTCCATCTGTTTTGCGAGACGAGACAGGCGTTTTTACCATTATTCTGTAATGATGTTGCAAAACGAGACATAGCTTTCGAGACTGTAATAGCACAGAGATAGCATAGAGACGAGACGTAGTCTATTCCGTTTTTAGAAACTAATGTAGAAGTAGAGTCGGAAATGACTCATGCTTCCGATTGGGAACAAAATAAAAATTGTATATAATATCCTCCCCGCATTTAAATGTCTAATATCATTTCGCTAACGCATTAGAAGACAAAATATGCAATATATGTATATTTAAAATATTAATTCGGTCTGCGAAAGGTTAAACTAGCCCCCAATACCTAACTGGTAGGAAAATATGGATTCAGTTTATTAGTTCACGAGTAGCTGTTACATTCGTTCGGAGTAGGTCAAACCTATCTGAAACTTCTGGGATCTGTCAAAAGCCGGAAGGCCGCAGATCTCCCAGAGTATATGGATTTTCCCATCTTCTCCGTATTTAAGTAGCGAAAATGAGAAAATCGTAGAGCTTTGTGACGAGGAAAAAAAAAAAAAAAGTTCGTCGTACAAACATCAGATGTATCCGTCTGGAAGATCTTTTTCCGGAAATGAAGTGGCGGATGGAACGATGGTAAAAAAAAAAAAAAAATACGGTTATAAAACTAATTTCTTTTATTTATTTATTAGGAGCCTGAAAAGACATCTAAAGATTGATCTATGTAGCACCTCTAAAGCTTAAACGGGAATTGGAATTCGTGACGAGGGAGAGATTAGATTGGTGCACGGAAGAAAAAAAATATTTTGTTGAACTGAACAAAATTTTGTGGATTCAACAGAAATTGGGTTTGCGCTATTTCTACAGAATAATTTTGTTGGCTTATAAAGAATGTTGAATGAAAAAAAATAATTTTTGACTCAATGGTCTTTAGTGGTACGCCGGTATCGAGCCCATAACCTTCCGTACTGGCGTACCACTAAAGACCACCGTGTACATGCGGTGTACGTGCACGTTAAATCCGTGGTTCCGAAAGTCTTCTCGGCGGTCGCTAGCAGTTTCCCAGGGGTGCCAATACTGTCGTAAAATACCCATTTTAAATGTAATACGCTTTATTTACTTTACAAATTTATTCAGGGGTGGGAGTTCACCCTCCCAAGCACAGGCGAAGCCGGTGCTGCATCATTTTCGGTGTTCTAATCTATCTAGAATGAAGTGGATGCATTTTCATTCTCTCTCTCCCTTGCATTAATATTGGTATCGTAACGATCTTAAATCTTGTTAGTCTCAAAGAACTATTCCAAGCTAATTACAAAAATTTATTTTGATGAGAATGAGGACAGAGTCCAATTTGGTATCTTGACTATCAAAGTAGTCTTTTAAATTTCCATTTGGCAAATTCCCTTCCATTTTGAAAATCGCCGTAGTCGGCCATCTTACATCCAAAGTAGGGGAATAAGAAATGCCCTAACTGGCAGAACTTTTAAGGACAGCAAAATTTTTACTTCAGAGAGGGGGAAAAAGTTTGAGATCTCGGTTGTCAAGGTAACGGGAGACTTCGAAAGCAGCTGATAAGTCCTCCAGTGCGATGCTCTTGTTAGGGAATGCTAGTTAACAAGACCGAAGTTTAGTAACTTTTGTCATGGGTCATTTACAAATTCTCTAAATTCATATCGATGCAATGAACTGTTGAATATAAGTCCAAGTACGATTGCTTTTTTATAAAATGACTGTTTTAGGCTGTATCACTGTATTTTTTATCTTTTTTTTTTCTTTCATTTTTAGATATAGAAACAAAAATACGAACTTTTAAATAACGGATGCTTCAATTTGTTTGCTCAGTCCAGGGAACATTTTTTTATCTATTGGTTCTGGTGCTACAATTAAAATTACAAAAAGTTTTGGAATAATTCAATTCCTTTTTATGCCGGAAATTTTACAAGGAGCCGTAGCTCTCTGTTCTAAAAAAGAGTAACGGCCGCCGCCGCTGTCAAGAGCTTTTTAGGCTATCTCCTCCTAAACCGTAGGGATTTGAGTTTCGACTAAGGTGTCCACGGATTCTAAAAATTCCGAGGAACCTGATAAACTGACTTAAATTTCGAAAATCGATTTGTTTTAGAAGATAGTAATAAAAAACTGAAAAATAAATTTAATGATTGGCAGATTTGGAATAAAATCGTTCATTCCTTTGCAACAAAGCTATTCCAAGAATGTAGAATAGCGTGAAATTGACAAACATGAAGCAGAATGACACCCATTTTACGCCAAATTAAAAAACATATGAAATAAATAACAAAGTGTGTTACACAAAGTTGACAATTTTTTCAAACAGTGAGTTAGCTTAGACAAGAGTTTAGAATGAGCGATTATTCGTTTTTCCAAAACAAGATGACTCATTGTAACTGATTTTAAAAGCGCCATCTTGGCATTAGGTACGATCTGGCAAAATAGTATCTTTCCAAGCAGGGTGAATCTGAACCGCGAGTTCCCAAAATGTTAGAACCCAGTCTCATGAAAATGAAAAATAATTAAAACGCAGATTATTTTAAAGCCGGTTCGGTCCAGCTGGAGTATTGGCTACCACTAGAAATATTGGGTGGCGTTAACTACGGCATTATAGCAGTTACAGTAGCACTTTGGATATTTGCCAGCACGGCGAGATGATATAATTCGTGGTACTCAATACGCCCATCTGCAAAGGATTATGCACATGAAAATATGGATAACTGTTTTCCGGGAGCTTTACGTGAGTTATAGGTTGTGAGCATGTGTCAATCGCCCAATAATGAAAAGTCGCCATGGGTGGCAAGTTATCCTAACTGTTCCGTAGTTTTTATCAAAGAAAACATATGCAGTACTGTTTTCTCAGATCTAATTATTAACTATGCATATACTCAATTCGCCAAATTATGAAAAATCACCATTACGGCTAATACGCAAGGTGTTCCATGGGTTTCACATAATTAAAAATAGTGAGAAGTTTAAATTTTTATGTTCTAAGGAACGTGCAAGAACCAAGCAATGTGTAGCTCGGTAACATTCTATCTGATCCAACCTTTGAGTTTTATTTGTTGAAATTAAGCCTTTTTCACGTATAAGCCTTATTAGGCGCCCGAATGCCTCATACGAAAAGCGAGCGTAGCGAGTCTAGGAGTCTTGGCCCCTAGTATTAAAAAAAAAAAAAATAGCTTTTAGACTAATCGCGCGTAAACAAAAATTTCCTGTGAGAAAAAGAAATGACTTTTGAAAAACCATTCTCAAAAAGTCTTTTTTTTTTCAAAGTAATATTTAATGAGATACTGAAAGCTCAAAAACGAACTTCCTTGTAAAACTTATTGTATTGTTCTGGGAAACATGCACTTTAGTATTAAATCTCTACGAGTGGTCTTTTCGTTTTGAACCCATTCTAGATGAGAGACCTAGCACCTGAAATCGGATCACCACAGATCTAGAGACCCTTTTTTGACGCAGCTGTCTGTGCCGCACAGCCAGCTGCCGTCAAAAAAGGTTCTCAAGATCTGTGGCACGCGATGAACGTTTCGATCGTTTGCCCTCTTGCGGGTCGTTCAGTCGAGCGATGGCAACGGCTGCCCTTTCTTCAGCATTGGGCAATCTATCCGCAGCTGTTCTCGCATTCATCCATTTTTCAGTGATGTCAGTGCTGTTAAAAATAATCGCGGACAGTTTTTTGGCAGGAAAGGACGTGCTGAAAAGGAAAGGATTCTCGTGGAGCTCGGTCACCCGCAACTCTTTTTATAGAAATCCAATCGATTCTTCGTGACTGGCAACAGTCAAAACGTCAGAGTTGGGTCTTCCCAGAGCGGGAACACTGCGCGTTGACGGGTTAAAACACCCTGTGCAGTAGAGATGAGTTCGGGCTCATTTTTTTAAGCCCGAGCCCGAGTACTCTTAATCCGAGCCCGCCCGAGCCCGAGCAATATTATTAAAGTTGGAGCCCGAGCCCGAAATTTCAGCTAAAGACAAATAAACTTAACTACTTCATTAATAGGATACAATACATTTTGGAGCTTCACACACCTTCTAGTCCCCCGTGCCGCTATTTTTTAAAATAAGTACGTCTATTTATCCCATGAATCACTTTTTAAAACCTGTTTCAAGGAGTATGTTCAACAAAGGAGAAATTTTTCACGAGCCCGAGCCCGAACGCAATCGTGAATTACAGAGCCCGAGCCCGAGTCGGGCTCGGGCTTTCGGGCTCGGTCTGAGCCCGTCTCATCTCTACCGTGCAGTCGCATACAGTTAAAACGTGATCTCAAATCAAATTCGGCCTTGTGACCGATGAGTTTCAAAGGAGTACTTCCTTTCCTCATAGCTGGCAGCATTATTTGTCGAAAACTGCGATCATGAAAAATCACTCCTTTGATACGTCGTGTTGACTTTGCTTGCTTCGGTTCTCATTATGTCTTCGAAAAGGCCGAAAGCTTTAATGTCTGCAGAATCTCAATAAAGTTGATTGAAACAGAATTGCGGGCTCCAGATCAAACAGACAAGACAAACGTGTGTCGCTGACATTCATTTGTTTGCCCCAACCTTATGACTTTTGGAAGCGTTCATTTTACTATCTGAAGGCATTTTATGTTCTACCAAAAGAGTTGTGGGAATCATTTTGCAGGATATTTGCAATAAGAAAATTATTTGTATTTTTCATTAGATAAATGTCTGGAAATTTATAGCTTGCTCTTGTGTAAGTTTCTTAGCGTCTAAGAGAAATTATGGAGAACTGCATTGCAATTATCACATTTATAACATAAGAGTTTCTGACAGTATTACATTACCGGAAATTGCTAAGGAATTGTCGTCTCTTAATCCCATATTTTGGTATATGAATGGGCCTTACGCCATTCCTTGTTGGAATAATTGACGCAAATCCATTGGGGTTCTAGGTTAAATAGTTTATTTCAAAGTTCAGACAGAGGGCAGGAGTCGGGCCGGCGACCTTATTCGTTCCGTGGCTGTCTTCTTACATCGTAGTCTAAAGGCTCGAAGCTAAGCTTTACGTTCCAAACTCCTAAAAAGCTAAGCGCGAAGTTAAGACGAAGCTCTCGAAATTTCCGCGCTCTTGCTTAAATACTCCTTAATTACCACATCTGCTGGCAGGGTGCAGCACGATCGCGAAGGCGTTACTCTCAAACGTAATGAGTTAACTAGATTGTCAATCAAGACATGATAAACACCTGCTTACCCAGGAGTTCTAAAAACACGTAGTAATGAAAACCACAGAAAACACTGCTGAATAAACAATTTTCTACTTATGGAACTTCAAAAAACGTCTCTGAGCGTAATATTTGTGTGGCCGAGAAACAAACTTTACAGTAAGAGTAAAAGATTAAAGAAGGATTTTTCAAATAACATTAAATTAAATTAGGTTAAATTAGCAAAGTTTATTTTATTATTACATGTATATATTTTAAATATTCTTTATAAAAGCTGTTTACTTACATATTTTACAAAAGAATTCAATGTGATATATTTGTATGAATTTAAACTCCAAAGGACCGTGAAGCAATGAAATGTACATACTGTGTACTTGTACAATAAACCTGTGATTTGCTGAAGTCCCTTGGTTGATTATTCATTTTTAAGACATTTTAATATAGAAAGGATTTTAATAATCAAATATCTCTTCCACTGAAGATCCAAGTCTAAAGGAAAGTTTCGATCTTTTGAAGTATCTCCTTCTCTTTCGGTAAAAGAATTTCGTGTTCCTCTGTCACACTTTTTGCATGAATGCAATCGACCGGTAACGATCTTCATTGGGTGTTTGTTGCAAATGAACGGCACTCCACGATCCATTCCAGCTTAACTCTTTGGGGCGCAACCCTTTCCCAATACTGAAAAAGGGCAGCCGTTGCCATCGCTCGACTTAACTATCAGCAAGAGGGCGGACGATCGAAACGTTCTTCGCGTGCCACAGATCGAGAGACCCCTTTTTTGACGACAACTGGCTGTGCCGCACAGCAACCTGTCGTCAAAATAAGGACTCAAGAGCTATGGCACGCGAAGAACGTTTCGATCGTCCGCCCTCTTGCTGGTGGTTAAGTGGAACGATGGCAAAGGCTGCCAATTTTTCAGCATTAGGCCATCTATCGAGCTGCTCTCCCATTCTTCCATTTTTCAGCAGATGCCAGTGTTGTTAAAAAGAATCGTGACCATTTTTTTTACGGGAAAAGGACGTGCTCAAAAGTAAAGGATTCTCCTGGAGCTATGTAAGCCGGAGCTTGGACTGAAGAAGTTCAAAACAATTTTTGAACGAAACTCGTATTTTAATCCTTTTTCCTTTTACTTCTTATGTGTGTTTTTTACAAAGTTTTTTAATTACTTTATCGTTTAACACCAGTATTTTGAGTGTTTTTTCAGTACATCAAAGGGAGTTTTCCCTTATTCTGATGATGATCACTATCAGAGTTGAACATCGTATCCATCTATTGATTGAAAATAAAAATGACGTTCAGTGCCTCCTCCCTTCCCCCCCGAAATCTTACTCCAAAAATATTTTTCAGCAAAGTCACACACAAACTGCCTGTTTTGAGAGTTGTAGTTTTTCGTTGATTTTCATAAATTATGTATTTGTACAACAATGATGCGGCATTATGAGGAAGTTTTTACTCAAGGATACCTCCTTTTACTCAAGGAGTTTTTACTCAAGGAATTCACTTATAAGAAAAAACTGTTCCATATAAAGACGTTTCTTTCCAAAGAATCATTTTCTAACACAGCATCCGAATTTTAACTCGATTCAGGATGATTTCAGTTAGAAAAAAAAATGTATAAATGATAATTTTTACTTTCCGAAAATGTAAGGAAAGTATTGGAATCGTGAAAAAATTCGACCTCGAGATTTCGGTGTATTGACACGTTGAGGACTTCTGAATTCATGTATGCCATTTTTACGCTATGTATGTGTGTAAGTGTGTGTGTTTGTGTGCATGTGAGTGAACACGATAGCTCTTGAACGGGGCTTTCGATGGAGCTCGAATTGTGTATATAGGTTATAAACCACCGTCGCAAGACCGGTATTGATTGGGGTGTGTATAGGACTTAATAGTTTTTCGACAGGGCTACGACCAAGATTTCTTTTACAGGACGGCCTATGCGGAGAAATTCTTGAATGTGCGCTAGCGTTCAAACGGTGCATTCGATTGAACTTCAATTTGGTATATATGTTTGAATGATTCACCGATTAAAATTTATTTAAATGCTTTGTAATGATCTTAATCGTAAGCGTTCGGAAAGTCGAGTGGAGTCACTCCCGATTTTTTTTATGAGCAATCCTATTATTGTAATTCCAAAACATTCAAATAGTTCTATTTTAAACTAAGAATTTGTATTTATTAAAACATCTAATCATTTTTAAAAACGTTAGTGATAAATAATTTTCAGAAAAAACTGTGAAAGTTGGTTGCCATGACAATGACGAAGGCGCAAGTACCGACCTTAAGAACTCAGGTACAGCGCCATCTGTCGATTTCCGCCCACCCTTTCTAAATGTAATCATGGTTCCTAACGATGTTCTCTGCCTCCCTTCCAGGTTTATACACGAAGTTCCGGGACTCCCTGTATATTGTTAAGAAATGCGATATTCTGCTCATCTGACTTCGAACCACAACAAAGGAATTCCAAACGAATGTAAATCACTATATTTAGTATTTTTCTACACGGAACTTTGAAAACACAACAAATAGGACTATTTTACATTAGGTTTCTATCACTTAAAAAAATCTGGAGTGACTCCACTTGACTTTCCGAACACTTACGATTAAGATCATGACCAAGCATTTCAATAAATTTGAATCGATGAATCATTCAAATATATATACCAAATGGAAGCTCAATCGAATGTACCGTTTAAAAGCTAGCGCACTTTCAAGAATTTCTCCCTATAGGCCATCATGTAAAAGAAATCTTTGTCGTAGCCCTGTAGAAAAACTATGTCCTATACACATCCAAATGAATACCGGTCTTAGGACGATGGTTTATAACATGTACACCTAATTTGAGCTCAATCGAATGCCCCGTTCAGGAGCTATCGTGTTCACTCACATACACACAAACACACACACACACACACACACACACACACATACACACATACATGCATACATCTCGTAAAAATAGCATAAATGAATTCAGAAGACCTCAAAACGTGTCAATATACCCAAATCTCGAATTCGAATTTTTTCAGGATGACAATACTTTCCTTACATGGTACATTTTCGGAAAGTAAAAAGGACATTGCCTTAGAAAATCTAATACATTATTTCGACCAGTCATTTCAGGTGTCAAATGTACTTATATTGACACTCTGACTTATTTTGATAATCTGAATTAATAATATTACTATAGAGTTGCGCTGATCCCTGACTCACTGATTCTGTAACAATTCCGAGTTACCACTCCAAAATAAAAACTTACTTAATACCAAAAATAATACTTTTAACTAACTTATTTTATAAACCAAAATAATACTTTTAACTGTTATTACTCCAAAAAGTTGAGTAGAAAAAGCGTAGTAGCATGTACTCCGTTTGTACGTTGCGCTTAGAACTTTTCATTATTTTCTATATTTTTATACATAACTAGCTGCTCTGCTCTAAAAATCCATCCGTTCCCTCATTTTTAAGCGATTTTTTGCTCTTTACAACTCCATTCTATTTCCGAGGGTAAAAGAAGTTAATTATTTGTGTGACAAAATGAGCTATCGCAATGGGCACGAGTCCTATTGAAGTCGCGGTCATCAGGCTTTGAAGGGAAAGTTGAGATTCCAATTCGTTTCAAATAGTTTTTCCAGATAACATAGTTTAATTTTTTTTTCATTAAAATGATATAGTCTGTATGATGCATTGTCATAAAAAAGGTTGTGTAAACAAAGCGAAATCGTACGAATGCCAAAAGTTTGCGCGCGTTTACAGAAGAGCATGCAATTTGATTTCAGTATAAATTGAATAGGAAGTTATTTATTTTAAGTGGACGAAGAATGTATATACCCAGTTTAGACATATTTTCGTTCAATGTTTTTTCAAGCGTCCCTTGTATTGCCTCTACAACGAGCTTCGACTTTTAGTCTCAAAATAGAGCATATATATATATTTTAAAGTGCTGTTGCTAAGGCAACCTGTAGACTCCAGCTTTAAAAAGCGAAAACTTCCGAGCTAACAGCAAAAAGCATAAGCTGGGCATTGCCTCAGCAAATACGCATCTCCTATCTTTCATAAAACTTTCCTACAAAATGTGTTTATGAACGAGCCGTTTTTGCCTGTCCCCCCCCCCTCTGCATAGCTGTCTGCTCGTTCCCAATCACTAACTCCCGTATAAAACGTACGGATTGCCTAGAAATGAATGTAATTCAGTATTTATGTACAAGTGAAACAGCTCAGTTTGGAATGTGCTTTACGCTCGATGAGTTTGGCAAGATTCACCTTTCTTTTTAAGACCTGCATTTTATTAGATTCTAAATTTTTATGGTAAAGTGCTTTTACTCTTCCTATTTGAAAATTAGAGTCTTTCTTCAGAGTAAAAAAACCTTAAAGTTTGTGATGAAAAAATTTCAAGTGTCATATTTCCAAAGTTACGAAATTGCGTGTAGCAGCACAGTTTTTTTTTTTTTTTTACGCGGAGTTCTCTTTCTTTCTTTTTAACCCTTTAATGTGCAGTGTTCCCGCTCCGGGAACACCAAACTCTGGCGTTTTGAGTGTTGCCAGTCACGAAGGATAGATTGGATTGCTATAAAAATAGTTGCGGGTGACATAGCTCCGCGAGAATCCTTTACTTTTTAGCACGTCATTTCCCGTGAAAAGATTATTTTTAACAGCACTGACATCTGCTGAAGAGTGGTAGAATGCGAGAACAGCTGGATAGATAGACCAATGCTGAAAACAGGGCAGCCGTGGCCATCGCTCGACTAAACGACCAGCAAGAGGGCGGACGATCGAGAAACGTTCATCGCGTGCCACAGATCGAGAGACCCCTTTTTTGATGACTGATGGCTGTGCCGGCACAGTTAAGTCGAGCGATGGCAA